>LUCM01010315.1:0-26561 GCA_008360955.1 Fasciolopsis buskii | reverse complement strand
ATCCAGCCTGGTTTTGACTCATCTCCATTCCGTTATCACATCCATATTGATCTTCATCTCCACCATATAACCCTCTTGATTCTCGAGGATCCCGGCCAACTGGCGGCGACAGCCATTGCCTTCCAGCCATATTTTGCGCCCGCGATAAGCACCTTTGATTCATTCAATCGCACTACTGCTCGCAGTGCAGGACTGGCATTCAGTGACAGAAAAATCTTTGCGAGTCATTCTTTAATTTGATTTAAACCTCGAAACCTATCGCTCAGCAAATCATATTGCCTGTTATGATCGTCTGAGGAAACATACATGGCCTCGTATGTCTTGGTTCTGTTTCCCGTGTGTGCGCTGTGCCATTCTTGCACAATTTTGATCTTGTCTTGCGCATGACCCTCGTATTTCGAAAAATATACACAAACTAACATACCTTTCAAATAATTACGGTTGCTATAACCCGTTTCTCTATCGATGTATACTATCCATATTTTCCGTGCATCATCCTTGTAAAATATTCGATCTTGCCTTGCGCATTCTGTTGCATGTCGAGAAATGTACATTATTGTTTTTGTTTTTTGAAACGGATAGGAGTAAAACTTTGCAATATGTGTGCTGGAGGACAAATTTTAGTGAAACAAATAAAAATACTATGATGGCAAAAGACAATGATAAATTTTTATTTTTGTTTGGGCATAAAGCACTTATGTCCAAATGCCGCAATCAAGGCCTGCTTGCCTTCATCAGTATCTCTGTCGTAGATCGGAAAAATATGACAATATTTCTGACGAGCGCAAATAGTGGAACATTATCCTCAATAGGGAAGCATATTTGAATGAGATTTGTGTGTTACTGATAAAATAACAACAAAAGCGTCCGGTGGTTCTAACGGCCAAAGAACGTCAGAGCGTGCGATGGAGAATGTTATCCCCACGATCAGCCGTAAAGGGAAGGTACCGACTAAGGTTAATCCAAACACTAGAGTAGGGCTAAAAGCTACCAGTGTCGTCAAGCAATTGGCTAGACTTAGATAAAGAACAGTTTGCAAATGCCGGGGCTTCAGAAAGTATATGATGAACAATGTTGGACAATGCCATAGAGTTTCAATGACGAAATTCAATCGGTCTTTTATGGAACAAAACAGGCTTAAATATATCATGGGAAAACGTCGCCTTGGTCATTTTTCTGTCCTTGATGTTTCTTTAGCCGTGGGGCGTGAAGTGGGGATGTTGCATTTTCAATTTAGGGCACGATACAGCGGCGGGGATACTTACATCCAACTGTGATAAATAAACAGGCCGAGCGTTTCGCATAGAACTGGGTGGAAAAGAACGACTGGAGAACGGTTAGGATGCCAGATGCAACGTGAAATCATTGGCTCAACCTAGTGGACGTTTTCTGGCGTGGCCAAGTTCAGGTTAATCATGAGTGCCCATATTACTGTCGTGATATACTGTGAGGATTCGGTTATTTTGAGCGACCGTGTTCGACAGTTTTGCATGGCCCTCTGGAGATAAGTGTGACAAATTGGATTTTGTGGAATCATGAAGGTCCGTTGAGTTACTGACATCCCGTCAGGCCGGCGTTATTGTTAGATTCGTCCATGCGGTGAAGTGCTGGGCACGTGATCCAACACATGACGGAAAGGCGCAATACGGCTTTAGTGACAGCTTTGGCTTATAATCATTAGTTAATCGGAGGCTGGGGTAGATGTAAATGAAGGCATAATGCGATCCTGGATTGGCTATATGAGTGGAAAACTAGACAGCAAGGTTGAAATAGTGCGCATAGCTGGGGTGTAGGAATGATTACCATTCTTGGAATTTTGAACTAGGGCAAGGTGGGAAGTCAGTTCAATGCTGGAGAATTAGAAGTTAAATCGAGTGGACCGGCATCGGGCTTTTTAAAAGTTTGTGTCTATCAACAACAGAATATTCAGCGTCGCTGAGCCAAATGGTGACAGAAGAACATGAAGAGAAAGGGGTGCAGAGATGAAAGACGCTTCAAATTAGAAAGTAAGACGTACGTTTATTGGTCCTAATAATAGTATCTTGACCCGTTGGTGAGTCCCATTAAGAATGGTAATAAGGTGAGCCGAATTTCCTACGGATAATGTGGGTACGCCCGTCACAAAGAGATGACAATTTAGGAACATATGGATATAAAGGTTCCAGGACAGCAGAGTGACAAACGTTTGAGCTTAGTTCCTGAAGTCACTGTTGGTGAGCGCAGTGAAGAATCGGTCAAAAACTATAGTTCCAGTCCGGCGTCAGCTATTGCCAGCTTAATTATAACCTGAAGATCAGGCTGCTTTGCTGGCCGGGCTTTAAACTGTGACAAATTTGGATATGATCGCAAAGCACTAGGCAGTCTTCCACAGATCGTAGAGTGAGCCACGGTGAACGAGTCTTCCTTGATTCTTAGCAGGCACGAGTCCCGACGATTAGTATTTGTTACGAGGAAATGTCAGGGATATAACGTCGTCATGTGTGACTTACGAAGCTGAAGGAACATTTGTATAGTAAAGATTAAAGGAAAACTTGATAAGTGATTCAACACAACATTATCGTGAACCTCTCATCTGACCCTGTTCTTATTGTTTTTAGGTTAGAGAACGGACCAAGTAAGTTTCTAGGGCACTCCGGCTGTAAATTCGCAATTGCGATTCTACTAGACTTAGACATTCTTCAAGACAACAGGGAAAAATTCAAGGTGGGGCCTATCATCGGATGAGATAGAGATTAGCCTGCAGCCTTCGGAGCAAAAATCATTGTGGTGGCTGTATTAAAAACGGCTGTTTGGTGCCCGGCTTGTTCATGCAAGATGGACGAACGAATGCACTGAGGCCTTTAGTCCTTAACTTAATGAATTACCCAAATGGGCATGCTGCTTATGGTGAGAGATATCCGGTAGGCATGTCACATATGTTATTAGAGAGCTCCCGAGAGCATGAGATTTCATGAGTCATTTGGTGCACCAGTATTCCGCAGACTGCAGGTCTCCATCCCAAAATGCACGGATGAAGTTAAACGTGCCAGCTTCAGAAGTCTAATTTAATGTCGCGACGCAAAACTTTGAAGATATCGTTAACATGCAGCCGCAATAGAAGGCGACCAAGGACTTTACCGGGAATAAGCCCACTGGTAATGGATCCGGGCTGTGGGAAGCATGCCAAGATTGACGACATGGAAACGATCAGAAATGGAAAGTGAAGGTCAAGGTGGGAGTGCATTTTTTACTCAACAGATCCTAATTTTGGCCAAGAGTTTTGAGTAGGAATTGGCATCAAGTTTTTTATGTTTAAAATGATTAAATGCATATACAAGTGGATAACGTAACCTGGTTCAAGACGACAAACACAAAGGTGACGAAAGATCGCCCCCTAGAAAGCCGTGTTGAAATGGTTTGATAATATTATTAGCTTTTATAAACTTACCAGTTGTTCTTTCATAAATTTTGCCGTATGCCTGGATGGTATTGAAGTGTGGTTAATGAGGGGATGGTTTTCGGGCCACGCAAGAGAGATCTCTTGTTAGATGGTGCAATAATAGACATTCTCTCCATGATGGAAAGGTGTCCTGGGAAATGGAGGGCCAGAGCAGATTTAACAGGAGCAGAGGAAGATCTAGGTCAGCTATCCAAAATAGGACTAAAGGGACGTTACCAGCTCTAGGCCTGCAGGATAGCTTGGAAATTATGATCACTGTCTTCAGTACAACAGTGTCAAGTGGGAGAAAAGCCATCCTGTGGTCATAAAATTTTGATTTCGGAGTGTGGCCAAATATCCATAAGGCTAATAGACTTATGCAGTAAATGACTCCGCGATGTCTACAGTGGACTGTATTTCTGAAGATTTGAAAATGGCGGGATCAGAAATGACTGAGGATTTAGATAAGGTGCAAGCTTTAAAAACTTGCGAGACCTTGGCTGGAATTGGCAATTAAGGGGCTGCTACTTCTTAAGTTTTGAAGCTTCTTTCAGATGTAGTATGAATTTCTTGCTGCAAATGGTTAACTTGCAATAGTGATGAGAAGTCTCATCTGGTCAATTTTTTCTGGCGCTTTAGAGTTTTCAACCGTGGGTGACAAATTTTGCCACGTATTTGATTTTATGTCGGGTGTAGTAATGACTATCTCTGGATAGAAGCTTTGCTTAAAAGTTTTCTATCGTATTATGCGGGCCAGGTGATAAACATAGCGGATCAGTAGAGACTTTGTGCGGCCTCGGTAATTTTATCAAATCGAGTCGATATACAGGATGAGGAGGCAAAATGGTTTTAGATGTAAATGAAGACGGTCTATCAAGAATAGAAAGCCGCGTGTCCACCCTATGGTCACTCTTAAAGAAGCATTCTGGCACTGAGACCACGTTAGGTAAGCGGTGCTCGAAAGCTAAATCTAAAATAAGCCAGCGTCCATCGTCCTGTGCGTTTGAAGGGTAAAATTGCCCAAGGCTGGTGGGACAATTAAGGAATACCAACAGATTTTAGTGGCATTAAAGAAACCTGCAATTATCTCAAGGCTGGATGATAGGTCAGAATGGTAACGGACAGCTTCAGTGAGAAGAGTGGTATCAGAGTGATTCACATGAGGGATCAGTCTATACACCTTATGTGGCCTGACAGCTGCCGTAGTTGAGTATGAGGCCAGAGGGTGTTCCTGATAAGATTGATTAGTAAGTTTTGTGAGTTGAATACTGTATGAGCTGCCTCCCATAAGCCAGGGAACCACCTACTCTACGACGATGTCTGTTGGTTTAGCAGTAGCCTTCGATCGCCAAAGGAAGCAAAGAAGTTGGGCTATAATCGGTTTAACCACGTTTCCGTTATTAGGAAGGTATCGTGCGAGATGCTGATTGCTTGCAACCTCAGATAAATTATTTTGTGGGTGAGGGGGCGGGGGTTCAGGAGGAGTAGAAAAATTTACCACAACTTTTGAGGTCGTGATATCCAACATGTGAGTTCTCTAGGGTCCAATTAGTCAACAAGTAAACCAGAGGTTCGAAGGATGTACAGCTTTGGTGAAGGCTTAAAACTAGTTTGGTTAAGCGTGTGGACTGCCGCGGAACTATCCAAGTCAGGGGATCGATGGACTGAAGGACATAGTGATCGAATAGGCTTGGGATTTCGGAGGATTCAGGAATGGGAATACGGCAACATTGGAGTGGGGCAGTATGGCATGGGCGTTTGGTGAAATTGTGAATGCAGAATTGGCAGTCTAGGATAAGTTGGGGAACTTTGGCCAATGCCAATAAGGAAGCGATTTATCTAGTATATGCATATGCCCGTTGAGGCAAAATTTATTTTTGGAACATCCAGTAACAAGGAGAACGGTGTTTGATAATTAGGGCAATCCAAGTCTACGCTGAAAAAGAGGGTTTGAGCTAGGAGACTCAGCGTCAGCAGGCGGACTGCAGGATAGTTAAAGAGTGCAAGTTAACGCTAGGAAGTCGGAGTTAAATCCTAAAAGTATTTGGAAAAGGGTGGTCGGAATCAAGACGTTGAGGTAACAGAGTAGGGAGAGGGTGCTAGGTGGCAAGAATGCATCTAAATAGGGTGGCTTAGTATGCGGTCCGAAGTAAATGGACTGGTAACTGAGTCTAAAAAAAGAAGTTCGTTGGTATCGCATTGCTAATTGACAAATGAATTCCCGAAAGAGGAGCAGAAGAAATAGAAAATCACTTGATACGATTGAGAGTGATGATTGATGGGCTGCTATGTATTTGGGGGTCTTCCAACTTGTCAGAGCTCTTGCCAAGAAGGTTTGCTTCAGCTCGATTCGCTGAGGGTTTCAAACAGTCGTGGTGCTGAGTTAACAGTATAAGAGTAACTCTCCGAAGTACCAAGGTTAGCTGGATGGTTGGCTGGATCATGTTTCCCGTGGGCTCTGAATGCTTTAGGCCGAGTGTCGCTCCGCGGTTTTTGGACAGGACGGAGAAGTTCTTGGAGACCAATTTGAGATGAGATATAAACAATCCCCTTCAGGTTTTTAAAATTCGTGAGACGGCAACTGCTTGCGTATTTATGCCGTCAACACAACCAGTGTTACCAATTTCATATAAGCGAATTCATGGAGTGGTAGGAGTGACGAGTGGAAACGAATTTCATCCACACTTATCGATACTGTCTGTGACTAACGGGGATGAAGCCTTGGGTTTTTTGGTTTCCCTAAGGGCACATGTGGGTATGTTATGTCAATATCATCAGCGGATTTATTCTCAAATGGAATACCGGAAGTTTGCCGAGATGAAGGGGTTGAACAGGAAGCTCAGCGGCTTAAGCACGGAAAAGGCTTTAGTTTGGACTGCACATAAGGGTAAATTTAGATAACGGTTGAGCAGTGGCCGTCTGTAGATAGGTCGTGGCAGTGTTCAGTGGGCACACCTCTGTGGAAGGGGCAGAACGACTGGGTCTAGTGCGGAAAGAGGACAAGTTATTTGGTGTCACCAGAGTAGGCTGCGAGATTAGCCCGTCGGAAAGGCCCTGTTCTGGCGGCTCGCTAATCTGAGGGGGGGCATCCAAGTAGGGCAAACTCTTTTCAACCTGGAATGTTATGGTGAAATTCTTTTAGCGCAGCAGCCTCAGCAGAATAGGATGGTTATCATTTGACATCTTGATATTTTTATACGAGTATAGTTAGCAATGGTTTCCATTTTACGTATAAATTCCTTGGTTGACAGTTCACCTGAAACTGGAATAAATTCGATCATTTGTTTTAAGATTTGTTCCAAAGCCTAAGGCAGAGTCAAGGGTTTATGACATCATATGTGTTCAGTGCAGCAACTTTAACCACTAGAAATGGAAGGTAGTCGGATGGACTAAGGGCAACTGCGTTCTTGTCATTCCCAGTGAGCTTTTGGAATTCTTTTGTCACAGAGCCAAAAACGGCCTGTTGCAGCTGACGGTCTTCTCAGTGAAGGAACATTGAAGCTAACTTCATAGTCACTCAGTTTCTTTGGGACGACCAAGATTATGGTATGAGACCTCTCCTTACATCGATAAGCAAGACTGGACATGAGTTGGTCGGAATTGGGATATGCAGGGCCTTAAACCATGCAGCCGCATGGAGCTTGTGTCCTTCGTGCTCCGCTGGGGAGGATATAAGTGGAGTGGCATTGGAAAGTCCTGAAGCGCAGTGCTGTAAATTAAAAGTGACTAACATCCAAATACAAAATAAGATGGTGTCAAATGGTTTGGAAATATGTGGATAACAAAATAGATGGCAGTCCAACAGGATGATTCACTTTTAGAAATAAATAAGCAGACCAATAGAATTTCTGATATAAAGTAGAAAACCGTGAATTTCTGGTTAGGTCGGAGCTGGAAACATGATAGTTTAAGGTTGGAAATATATTGTTGAACTGGGCAATCAGAAAATGAGCCATAATTTAATGTTCACAGGCGTTTACTGGATTAATCTAGCTACAAAATGGTTCTTACTCTAAAAATGTGCCAAGAAAACAAATTACAAGAAGCTACAAATAGAAAAGAGGAACAGCGCAGCAAAATATCTGCATGCGTCGCTGCTTATGATGCAGCTGAAGACGGGGAACATCACGTACACATGCATTGCGCCATTAGGCAGATGCTGTTTAACGCGGCATGGCTTATGTGCAACAGGGTTTGGCAGAATTCCGGGGCTTTTAATGAATTGGCCCTCGACAATGGCCAACATTTTCCAGGGCAGTCTTGGGGAATAAACAGGCGCAAGGAATCCGATCTCTGAACAACAACACGTTTGGCAGTAGATACAAAGGGCGCACTTCCTTTGATTCCACCTCGATGCCAAACACCAGTCATTCAATTCATTGGGCCAAGGCACTTGCACATAGCCCAGGGAAAAATCGTTAATCACGCTCAGTTCGAGTCCCAAATGGCGACGATCCCCTAAGGGGCTACCGTTGCCCTCCGAACTCCACGTCACTACCGGCCCTTTGCTGTTTGCTGCTCAGTGATAAAATCAACCAACGATTGATAGTACTCCCTCGCTGGACGCATCGAAAATAAAAGAAGTTTCTAATATTGTCCTTAGTTTGTCTCCGAAAAGCTTTCTTAAGTGACTTCCCGGGCACGTCGCAATAGAGAAATTTCATGAAATGACGGCCAAGGCTCGCTCAAACCAATTGACACACCACAACCTTCAGTTCACTTGGGAATACTTCCAGGTAAATAGGGACATAAAACGATTTGGTCCCCCCAGAGACCCATCCCCTTGAGAAAAGGGGCGACTGTGACAAAATCTTGGGAACTGAAATAGATCGCATTGGTTCACATGACATTATAAACGGTGTCAGACACACTACGTGGAGTTGCAGTTGCATTTCCGCGTGGTGATTGGCTTGAAGCACCCAAGGACTGTCCGTATGTCTTCCCAAATCCCAACGTGGATGTAAGTTCATCCGAAATCCTTCCGAGAGGCACTTAACAATGTTCGGGGATCCTTGGGCACATCACGTAGGGGTAATCGGAGCCCATGCAAAAAGGCAGTGACTCCATTCACTGTGAAATCTCCATGGAGAGATGTTTACTTCGGGACTTCTCATTAGTTTTTTCAATGCGCCGTGACAATCACAGGTGAATAATGTGTCACCTAAATCAATTTAGAAAATAATGAAAGCAGCCGTGCCTCTCGCTTCAGTTTCATCGCTATCTACACTCTAGCAATCACTAACAAAGTGGTTGGCTTTCCATGGATTTTTCATTTCGGGGTATTCGGCAACATGCGGGCGGGATATCCGAATCTAATGAAGAAACCGCCGGTATCGGTGATGCCGGGGATACTTGTCGAAGTAGATAAAGCATGAACGTCCCTTTTTTCGATTTCGTCCCTGGTGAAAAAATCAAGAGGTTTTCATATTAATCTATATAATAGCAGGGTATGGTTGTTGTCGCAAGTAGAAAATAGTAATATGAATAGTAATAGCTATATATATTCTGAAAATAAAACGAAGGGTGTGAAATGGAAGGTCTTATAGACATCTAAACGGGTGGTGGCTATCACGGAACCACCCAAGAGTAGGCTCTTAGAGAGTTGAAAGGGCTTAAACCATCTGAGATATTGGGCTTAACAAAATGAATACGTTTGGTCGAAAAAGGTGTCACCACCATCATATTGTTGCCAAAAAGCGGAAGCAACTCAAAACCGGCAGCACGCCGGAAGAAATTTCGCCCAAAATATCTTAGTATTCTTCAAACAGATCAGGGGATACCAGACATGCTAAGAAGCTACTAAAATGGAGTTTGAGGTTTGTTCTTGCTTTTTAAAAGTCAACATTAAGAACACAAAAGTAATTTTATCACGGGTAATATTTTATGGCAAAAATCGGAGTAGTGCTTGCGGTATACTTCTCCAATACTCCTATAGGCTTGCTCGGCTGCATGATCAAATCATACATGGGGTTAAAAAGTTTCACAAAAGCATTGTATACGTGATGATGAAAAAAAGATCAAATGGCATTCTTCGAGGAACAAGGTGTTTGCCCGCACCAATGATTTGTATCACACTCGGAAGATTCATTCGGGAGATGGTAGTAGATGTCAAGTTAGGGTCACAGTGCCCGCACTTGACGACTTTTTAAAATAGAAAAGAACACTAGAGCGCAAAAATACGTTTATTATGAATCATGATTAAAAGGCAGAATAATGTCAAGGCGGATCAAACCAACTGGAGGAGTGAGTTGTGAGAGCCAGTAGGTGCACAACGTTAAAATTAGGATGAAAACGGTCGTCGGTCATTTTATCGTGGCTACTGTGGCCAGGAAAATAATTAGATGCCATTCAGAAATAAGGACAGGCAAAGACCGATGTTAAGAATTATAATAAATTACTGTTTGGGGGCATGAAGAAGGGAAACGCCGTCAGCCGTAGGGAAGAAAAGAATGATTAATATGGCGTATGTTGAAAGATATGGCCGACAAAGTTAAATAAGTGCGAAAAAAGAGTGGACTTTTTGTTGCTTCGCTTACTTTCGGGAGCCAAACTGCCAGCAATTACTGGTATGCAGATAGCCACGGGCATTGAGGTGGAAGATGGAGGTGATTTTTGGAGGCAGTCGACGGTGGCTACATCTGAAACAGGCATTTACATGTGGATGTCATCGTAGAGATTGGCTGTCCAAGTGGTGCGCACGTTAGCCACGATCGGGAAATTCCAGCCATGAAGCAGTGTAACGAGAAGGAATTGTCCACTCATAGCTTGTGACAGTTGGAGATCAAGTTATGTGGGCTCGAATGGTAAACAGGCTTGCAACATGAACGTCAACATTATAAAATGCGGCGTTATATCCACAGAGCGAAAATCGTCGTTAGACTCAACAGTAGGAGCCCTAACTTATTATATAATCCCTTTTAGGCCGTCTGATCCACATTTCCGATTTACTTCAGTTGAACTGGAGTTACGGTATAACTAACAGCGTCCGCCGTTTTAGATGAGTCGCGAGCCGTCGGCTCCCCAGATGGAGCTCTTTAGTTAAGGGACATCACAGCATCTTCGCGCAGTTACGATGTATTGAAGGAGGCTGTTATAATTCGAAACGCCCCTACGGAATATCGGCGCATTTGGCAATTGCTTCTAGGGATCGAGCTCGGAAATAGGAAGCCCTCAGAGCTGCTGTGGGGAATGCAGCGCCTCAGAGGAACACCGTTCGGCGACGACCCTATGTTAGGAGGACTGTAGTTTCAACGGCCTCAGCCTCGTCTACCTCCATGGCTTGGTGCTACCCGTGAGTATTTACTAGAGGAGAGAGTAGAAACGGCTGAGGACACCACTTCTAGCTGCTGCCTAGGTGTATCAGCATTAAAAGATTTCCCGTCCTCTAGGGCCGCACCTTTATCTGCATAGGGCGAACTAACAACCATATTTGCGAGGGTAAACGAGCCCTTACAGCGGCTAGCAGATGATAGAGACCGTCGGCGAGATTGCTTCAGCTTGCGTCGAGGTGAATGCAGAAGCCCCTTACCAAAGCGACCGCTTCTGTCAGCAATGGAAGGTTACTGAAAGTGTCACAATCGCTTTGGGAGTTTAACAAAAGAATGTGACCCGGAGTGCAAGTTCCCAAGTGAGAAACAGGGAAACTAATTCTCCGGTTCGTGATTCTAACGCAAGACAACGATCTGTCCACCACTTTTCGCCTCCTAAAATTCAAGGGTTTGACAATTATCCGACTATTCTTGATGGATGCAGGGGCCTAGGTTATTTTAACCCCCTGTAACCCGAATCATTTGATCGTTGAACAGGCTAAGACATTTTGGGCTGCAAACGGCACCGATATACGTACGCACGGACATAGCCCCCTCACCCTTGATCCAGGTCTGAATTGTGCTTTTCGGTGGGTATCCATCGTCGGGGACGTCCCGTACCCTGTTGCTGGCGTAGACTCCCTCAAGCATTTCTACCTGCTAGTCGTTACTTGGCAGAGGAAAGCGGCAGATCGTAAAACGTCTCTGACGATAACGGGATCACAAGCCGTTGTCGATCAGATCACTCCTTAGTGTGTTGAACCACCTGCCCAACAGCCATAGAACGGGCTACGTGGCGACTACAGAGCATAGTGCGACACACGGATCCACAGCCGGCAGTCACCACTAAGGTAACCCGCTATGTTGAAAACACAGGTCCCAAACTTTCAGTTGGCCTCGCCGCCTAGCTCCTGACTAGTTCCGCCTGGCAAGGATAGAAATGCAACACGTCAGAACTGGACATCGTCCGGCCTTCCAGTAATCCTTGGGTGTCTGCTCGTCACAATGGCAACTGGCGACAGTACAGAGGCTACATTGCACTCAACAGGGTCACCATTCCTTAAAAAACCCGACCCCTAATGTAGGACCTAACTTCGTAGCTGTCCGGTTGGGAGTGTTTAGCCACATGGAGTAATACGGGCTTACATTCAAATCCCCGGAAAGGCGACCAAAAAACCGAAAACATCGGCGACTGCGCCTCTTGGAACGCTCGAGTTCGTGAAAATGACTTTTGGGTCCAGCAATGCGGCTCAAACCCCCCACCGGTTCATGTTTGAGGCCATTCAGGATTTAGAGAATATGTTTGCGTACCTGGATGACAGTCTGGCAGCAAGGCACTCGGAGATGCATCTCTGTGATCTTTTCGATCGCCTTATGAAACATAATGCAATCATTAACGCTTCCAAATGTTAACTTGGGAAATCCATCGTCACATTCTTAAGGCATTTTGGCTTGGGTTCAACCATGGCTTCAGTGTCGGATGAAGTCATTGCTATTCAGGATTACACAGAATCCCATTATTATCGACAATTACGGCAGTTTGTTGGCTTGGTTGACTTCTATCGACTTTTAACTCCTAATTGCGCGGAAACCCATACTCCCCTCCCAGGCCTGTTACAGGTAGTTAGACATAAGTTTGCATTCCTCGAAGATGCGAAGCATGCGTTCATCCCCATCAAAGACCCTATCACTAAGTGTGAGCTACTGACATCCCGACTGTTTAGCAACCAAATATATGATAACCGATGCCCCAGACCTTGAAGTCGAAACCGTAGTTCAACAGCAAACCGACAGTTCTTAAAAGCCCTTAGCATTCTTTTCAGAGCGGTTATATCTGGCGGAATTTAGGTACACCAAGCGTGGCAGGGAGATACTCGCTATCTGTCTCGCTGCCCGGCACTTTAAACGAGCAACAAATAAATGCCCATGCAGTGTTTCACAGACCACAAGCCGCCAGCAGCACATTCGGGCTCTGATCGGTACTCGCCACGCGAAATTCGTCACATGCACTTTGTTTCAATATTCACCGTAGACAAACAACATGTCTACGGGGCAAAGAACTGTGCCGATGATGCACTTTTTCGGATATACCAGCTTCGTTCAGCGTCAACACCGAGCGTCGACCTCGATGAAATGAAACAGGCCCGAGTGATGCACCCTGATATCCACCAACTTCGACAAGACAACTCTTTAGACTTAACGGCTCTACCTAGCACAACATCACAGAATACAACTCTTCGCGACGTATAGGAAGGGCATCCAGGACCGGTGGTATCAGCAACTCACCATTATCCCACTTTTCTTGCATTGCCCAAATTAGCCCACACGGATGTAGCTGCTTCGGTGAAGCTAGTGATCGAGCGTTTTGTGCGGTTTAACGTGCACCAGTTGTCTTGCTCCTGCCCCCAGTGCCATACAGTAAAAGTCCACGGGCATTTCAAGGCGCCGTTGGCTAGGTTCTCTGAACCGCAACATGCTTTCAGCACGTGTACGATGGCTTCGGAGGGCTTCTCCCGCCGTCTCACGGCCACGTCCACATACTTACCTGAGTATATCGCTTCATTGGTTAGCGTTACCAATCCCCTGTACCACATCGGAAGAGGCAGCCAAGGTCGTTTTTGCCGGTTCGGTCAGCACAATTGTTTGCCACGCTATGGTGAAAACCGGACGCGGCTCTCAATTCGACGGGGCGTTTTCAAACCCGAATAAAACCCCGGGCTCTAATCATATTGGAACCACTGACTACCACCCGTTGTCTAACGATTTTGTGGGAGAAATTCACCGGCACATTAAACCTGCTGCCAGCCCAGGGCCAACCCGCTTTGAAGCGAAGTATAACCGTTCGCTCTTTGAAGCTAAGGATCTCTTTTAAAAAGCAAGTGAACATTACACCAAACCAGCTAGTGTTTGGTTGTATGCTTCGGCTCCCTTGAGATATGGCGACTCCGTCGTGACCCAATCAATTCAAGTATGGTGACCATGGGTAACGTCTCACACAGCTTCGCCCAGTCCACCAAGGGGGTTCAGTGATTTTCGGGCTTCATTCCAACTGCAATAAATACTTCAACGGACGTTGTCTTCCGAGTTGATGTTCGATAACCACTGCAACCATCGCATGGTAAATCGCGGACTTTGACGGCCGACATGGTACCGTGTCTATCGATCGCAACAAATCTGCCACTTTGAAATGCAGAGTAACCCGTTTCTCTCTTCGTACGGGTTTAACCAACCTGGCCGAGTACAGCCGCTACCAGAGCTGCCCATGCAATCATACAGAGCTAAGTAAGGGTGACGCACAAGTGGGCACAACGGTTAAGGGCGAAACAACGTAGTGCGAAACCCGCGTCAACAGAATCAGCCCTATGGGTCAAAGACAGAAAACCTGTCAACAGAGATTGACTGACTTTAGCTCGTTCTCGCAAGAACGCCGAAGGACTCCGGGGACCTGGTTGGGAATCTTAGGTGTGTAAAAGGACCAGGCGGTATTTGTTCGAAGACTATTTTCTACGAAGACCTCGGCTGCAGAGCCGTGGTTGAACTTAAACTGTTAGAATATCGCTCTTTAACGACGGCCAGATAGCGCTTCTTTAGTAATAGCGATCAGCTGATGGAAAATGTTGTCTAGTGGTATCGCAGAGACGCACCTGCAGCTAAGACGTTTAAGACGGAATTAAACCCCAAGCAATGCGGTGTGCGTTGGCATGTCTGCCTTCAAGGGATGTTTCACTTATGATACTGGAATCGTGTTTTGTAACTCCCAAAGAGTAATCGCCCTCTCAGCGTGAGGGTGAGATAAGTTTATCTTTCTCCACCAGTATTTGCGGCGGAAACGGGGTCGTTGGAAAGCAAAAAATAACCCGAAGAAGAAGAACCTTGCAGATTTGGATGCCAAGCTCTGTGCACAAGCTCATTTTTGCTTCTGCGTCACTTCTGTCCTGTGCCAACTGAACTGAACTGTACTGAAAGTGATCGGAGTCAACTGCGTTACACCGAGGTGGGTTAACAATGTGGTCTTGGCTCGGGCGTCAGTATTCTGATGGGCCGTGAGACCGAGCTCATACCATTATGGTTGAAACAACTTAAGCCGAAACCTCATATAGCAGTCATAAGTGATGCGTTGGGCTGGATAAGAATGACATGTTTAGAACCAACTATTAATCTTCATGAGATATGCAAATAACATCAATTGACTAGGATTTCTGGCACCTCTGCCTACCAGGGGACATCTCAGCCGTGGCAGTAGACTTTTCATTGAATCTGGAGACTTCGACGAAATGGATCCTTTGAGGTGTCTTCGTGGGTCTCCCAAGGTGCGTAGTTTCGGAGGTGTATGTGCCCATCTTCCGGAGCAGTTGCGAGTGATCTGGGCCTGCTAGGGCCATGCACCTCTTTTTCCTACTATAATCACGTTATGACCAACAGAACGAGATCGTATCTCCATGACGCGCCGAGCTATACAGGATAGTTTATCTCAAGCCGAAATTAAGTTGCTAGTTTTTTCGGTCGTCTGAACGATGGTGTGGGTATGTTTGGCATTCGTTTTTCACCTTCGAAGTGTAAAATGCTGTTTCAGGACTAGATTGGTTCAGACCCGAACTTTGTTTCACAGGGGACGGATTTAGTTACTTGGGAAGTGGTTTCTCGCTTGACGGTCGTGTATCGGATGAAGTGTTTTCACGCACACAAAAGACCCGACTGGTGTTTGCTAACTTGAGGCATCTGTGGCGTCGGCGTGACATCTGATTAACAACCAAAGGTCGAGTATAAGCAGAAGCAGTGAGGTGGGTATTGCTGTACGCCTTCGAAGCATGACCGTTGAGAGCAGAATATATGCGGAGATTTTTAGCGTTTGATCACTGTTGTCTTCGTAATATTCGTAGAGTATGGTGGAGAACATTTGTGAGTAATTCAAAAGTTAGGCTTAAGGCACTGTGTCGAAGGTTTCAATCTGTAGAATAGGCACTGAATGACACTTCATTGCAACTGCGGAACTGGCCTTTTTGCTCCATAAGACCCAGCGACCCTTACGCGATCCAGTGTTTTTGATGAACGCTAGATCTAGGACCACAGGCGAAATCTGCTGCCAAATGCATCACTTACTTGATTTGATCCCAGCCCTTCTCTGCATTGCTGTTCGTCGGAGTTTTTAGTTCGTAGGATAGTTTCTGTTTACGGCTCTTTCGAACAGCCGAATGAGAGTCGTTCGACGGTCAGTCGCATTTGTGCTCTGTCGATAGCGGTTGAACTGCAGCAAAAATCGAATTAAAACTGTCGCATGGTCCGAATCGACGTACGTGGTCCAGTATGATCTGTTCTGGACGGAATCGCGCCAACGATAGCTTACTGCAGTATGGTTGATCTGACTCAGACCACCTGACGAGTTAGGGCCCCATGTTGCTGTGCGACGCGAACTGTGTCGGAAATTCTTATTAGATAAGAATAAACGATTGTCTGCACATAATTGGAGAAGTCTTTCCCGTTGTCTGTTCGCCGTACAGGCAAAGCGTATCGCCCACCTAAACAGGACTCCGATGCACTCAGTTTTCCAACATGTGCATTAAAATCACCCGCTACCACCACAGTGACAGAGCGTTTGCTCTTCCGAACAAGAGTGGCGAGCTCGTCGTAAAACTCATCTTTCTGCATGTCAGTGCTGCAGTCTGTCGAGGCGTATGCCGAGATAACAAATAAACTGCGCTGAACACTACTATCGTTCCGGACGCCGACTGATCCTTGGAGTCTCACGGCACACAAGCGGCCGTTGTCCGGGATCCAGTTTAAAAAGGCCCCTTCAACATTCTCACTCAAGACTATTCCTAGACCGCGTTGACCCACAGCTTGAGCTGCTTCGTCTCCTGAAGTGTCCAGGAAATATCTTGACGAGACATTAGGTACAGTTAGTTGAGTTACCCTACTCAGTTCTGCTGGAATCTTGAATTCATGTTTCACTGACGCAGCAGACACCAATCGAAAGTAAGTCCATTGTCTGAGCTAAACACGTCTCCCTGAGTGGTATTAATAACAGGACTTCCACTTTCCCTCGGCTGCCGCGGTTTGTCCGGCCATTCGTATTTATGTCAGTGATACCATGCGTAATATTTGCAACAGTTTACTGTCACATCGTATTGTAAACCTTTCAGTCTTCAATCTCACATCAAACCTAATTGGTCCCTGAACCTTGGCTCCCTCAGTAAACTTGCTTTCGTGCAAAGCTTTCAGCCGGAGAAGGCCAGAGCGATTTCAAATGGATTAAAGGTCTGCCACCAAACGGTTAGAAGTCCGAAACTCAGGTCTGACGATCACTGTGGTGATGGACGGCAAATCACCTTCGCCCGGCTCGTTACCGCATCTGACCTAATGGGATGACATGGGGTTCTTTGTTACTCCACGTTTCAGGGTCATGGCTACCTCTTCCCCCGTGCCTTTTCTACGGCACTTGTGTTCCATCCATGGCATATAAAATTCCTAATGGACAAAGCTGAGCTGGTCCTTTTAAACTGGATCCAATTTAACAGTGGTTTACGTACTGTAAGATCCCAAACACCCCAAAAGTTTGAAAAATAGCTGTGTAAGGTGCAGCTTGCTTGCCACCCAGGAATATGCTCCATCAGACGGTACTACCGACTCGCAGAGTTTTATGACGAACTCACGGCTTTCGTTTACCAAAGCAAAGGCGGTATCACTAGGGCTGAGTGTTGATTTCACTGCATAAGTTGCTTGTTTAAATTGGGGTTGCTTCTGGCCCGTCCAGTGTACAGGAAACGAGGATAGGCTTTTCTAATTTTGTGCAGATAATCGTCTGTTTCTGTCTAACACGAATTTCCGCTACAGTTCGCGACGCACAGCAACATGATGCTCGAAATCTATCACATCATAGCGTGGTGACATTGGCGTGACTCTGTCCATGTCTGAATATCCTAACACGTTTTCTATAGTTTGGCCAAATCTGAATAAAGGTTATGCCAGCAGAATCATGGCGAAGGTCGAGAGCGCTCTTCGATGAAAATGGAGAGAAAGGAAATCATGCGTATGGTTCATCAGATGCGAGCTTTTCTGTCCTCCACTACGTCATCAACTGGTAATGCAAATCCATTGTTCCTCTGTGGGTTTGATACTACCCAATTTCCCGAACTAAAGTAAGGGCTTTGACGTCGTTGACCCTGCCTCGAACGTTTGACAAGGTGGCCTAAGTCACATGCCGGCAGATCCACATAATCCACTGGGAACCAGTGACAGTTCGCTCGGTTCATGCGTCTTTCGGATTCGGCTGAGCATTTCGGATGCCCAATGCACCCGTTCACCAGAGATGCTGGCGAACACATGACCGTATACTTCGTGTGGTATTCATGGTTGGTTTGCGATTAGGGTTTAGCCATCTCTAGACTGACCAATGACCAGCCAATCCGCTGGAGAGCGCCGTGGATTCGCCTTCGCACTCTCACTTTAATGGCAACACCTCTAACAGGAGAAGGTACTGCATATGATTTCCTCAGCGAAGGTTGTTTAGGTGTCGCGGCACTTCTTTTTTTTGGGAGGGGGGTGCATTTCAAGACATTCGGAGCAAGCAGCCAACTTGAAACCTAAGGGACGCACCCTTGATATAGCTTTGGTCTTTGGAGTCCGATTTCTGTTTGCTTCTGCATTGTTCGAAAACATTATCTGCTACCAGTTGCGATCGGTTCTCGGATGCGAATGGCTACTGATCTCCAACGCATATGGATTTCGTCAAAGTCATTCCACCGGTGATCTGCGGGTCTTTGCCTCACGCTCCTGGTTGGCTGCACTCGATGACCACGAAGAAGCACACTCGGGCTCGCTTGACCGAGTTTGGTACGAGGGTCTAGTGGCGAACGTGCTCTCATTCGGGTCTCCTCCAGCTCTCGTATCGTGGAAATTAAACTTTGTCAGTGGACGATCCTTTGAAGAAGCTGAGAATCTCTGAAAATATGTCATCACCAAAGTACCAGTCATCATTAGATCAACCAGGAAGAAGTACTCCGCTCTGCGACGGCAGATTCGCATATTTCACGAGTCATTTCATTCACATGCCATTTTCACACTCGCCAACGACCGACAGGATATTACTCACCCTTCATTATCAGCCCGCCCACGAAACAGCCATCGACACGTCCTCATTGAGCTCATCCAATCACAACCATCCATTCCATTGAGCTATCAATGCCAATGACATACGTGACCTGTTCCTCTTTCACGTTATAGAAGCTTTGAGTTTCTAGCCTAATAGGACTAGTTCCCTTAATGATCGTGTTTTATTCTCATTGGGAATGGGACGATCGAGGAGTCATTGACCGGGGACTACCTAGGAGTTTGCGCAACAACAGCGCTATCTCCGTCCGAGTCGGCAGGATTTTATCCCACTTTTTTCATGATTGCTGCAATCTCCTAGTGCCACATTTACGCGTGTCTTCCTTCTGTTTATTAACGACCTTTTATCCAATGCATCCAGTCGAGTTCACTCCATCATCGGTGATATCAATCTTCGTTGTTCTGTTTCTTAGCACGCTCTACGTCAGCAGTTGATGTGGTGACGTGGAGTGAGGAAATAGGGAGCTTAGTTAAAGTAGATGTCTCGCATCTTCGTGTTTGGGGTGCGAAAAACCCCCAAACTAGCTGGCTGCAGACAGTGAAGGATATGGCAGTGAACTGTGAACAGTGGCGATCGTATTATCACTTTCTGTCGAATCAGAATGATTAAAGAAGTGTGTTTGTAGAAATACGCTGTTCCATATCTTTGCTACTGTAGCATTCTTATCTTTTCCCACCTGTGTAGGTCCACCCCTGGTTCCCCTTGGATATTCACTCTTATTATAGAGACATGCAACCCTGGTTAAGAGGCAGCGGTCAGAGGAGCTTACCTTGCTATTTACCGCTGAGCGATGATGATGATGATGAGTCACACGCCTACAAATAGTTCCATACTGCATCGGTCGTCGCGCAGGATAATCAGGACCGCGCTGCCCATTGCATCGAGCGGGGTGGGTAGTGATAAGTATGCTACTGCTCAGAGTTCCCTCTCTTATCCAACCTGTCTTTTCTGTCTCCAACCCAATCTGGTTTGCCCCTTCTGCCTACCCCATAAATCTCCCTTGATAACACGCCGATACTCGCAACGGTTTATTTGAATCATAGTAGCCTGTAGTAGTGGTTTCTCAGTCTGTTAGCTCACATTTTCTCAAGCTCGTCAAGCCTACTGAATCTCGGTTCCTTCCCCGATGTTGGCGCACTTTAATGCGGGCTGTTACAGGCGTTGTTTTGGCTCTGACAGATGACTCACTTTCGATTGAATGTCTTGCTGTGTGAGTGAAACACAATTCCAGGATTTCGGTAGAGTAATTCAGCTAAACTGTACCTAATGTCTCTTCGGTCAAGATAGTTATCTTTTGCACGTTTCTAGGGATCGAAGCAGCTCAGCTGTAGGGCGGTCAATGCCCGTCTTAGGAATAGTCTTGCGTGCGAAGGCTGAAGCAGCCCTTTTAGATGGATCCCAGCTCAAATAGTCGCTTGCTTTGCCATGAAACTGCAGGAATCCAAGTCGGCGGTCCGGAAGGTTATAGTGTTAAGGTAGTTTTATGCTTATCTTCGGCATACGCTCCCACAGACTGCAGCACCCCTGATTATGGAGAAAGACGAAATTCTTTACCCCCCGATAACCTCGCCACTCCTTGTTCCGAAGAGCCAAACGGCTCTGTCAGCGTGTAGGCTTGGGTACCAGGTCGACTCTTTAATGCACAAGTAATGGCAAACTGAGTGAGCTACATCCGGGAGTCTCTGTTTAGGTGGCGATGCGCCTTGCCTGCCACAACCTGATAAAGACAACGGAGAAAGCGGCTAATCCAATTTTCTGTGAGCAGATAATCATTGTTATTCCTATCTAGGTACGAATTTCCGGGACATCAGTTTCTTCCGTCACACAGCGATCCGCTGGCGTTCTAACTCGACGAGTTACCACTGAGTTCCCAGATTGACCTCATCTACTCTGCAGGTTAACTACCCGTTGTGCGGCAGTATCTGTCGCAGGAACTGTAGATCATACCGGACACGTAACCGTCCGAATCGGACCATGCGTTTAGTATTTAATATTGCGACTTTTTGGCTTTGCCCAGCTGAATGGGCCACCGACACAGCCACAAAAACCCGAATGGCTGTCGAACGTTTGTTCTTGATTCGGCTTTTCGCAAACCAGCTACGAACAGAAAACTGGTCCGAGGAAACTAAGAAACTTGCGACAGTGGCCAAGCTGTAGACCGATCCAGTGGGATTCAAATTTTAAGCAGGCCGATGGCATTTGGCAGCGAATTTCGCCTATGCAGCGTTCCCAGATCTAGTGTCATCAAAAACTGGATCGTCTTCAAAACGTCGCTAATTCAAGGATCGAAAATAGCGAGCTTGCCTAACTACAACCGAAGTTAATATGAAGATGCGTTCCGTCAAGTTACAGCCGTAACAGCTGACCATAAGCCTTAGGAATGACCGCGAAAGCTGGTGGGGTTTAAGTTAAGCCCGAAGAGATGGGAAGCGTGGCGTCCCGGCTTCAGTTACCATGTCAAAGACTGTTTTAAAGCTTATACGCGACGGCGGGTGGGGCGTGCGAAACTTATTAGGTTAGTTGAAGTCGTCTTTTAAGCTGCGTAGGACCTGCGAGAGTCATCCATGGTAACAGAAAGACTGGACCGTTAGGTAGAGCATTTCAAGTTATTGGCAAGTCTCTTCTTATAAGATAATAATAAGAATATAACCTGAGCTGTGAATCCGTTTGGTAGGTGTGCACTGTGATCCGCGCGCACGGAAGTGAGAGAATAGAGAGTATTAATATTCAGGACTTCTGAAGAGGTGAAAGACGGCTGCCGGTCCGATTGCAACTTCCCAGTTCTGTTTTCAAATTGGTGTGTGGAGAGGTGCGCTGATGAAATGCACTATACCTCACTATACTGTCCTTCGTGAATATTTGGACGAGGAGCCGTTTATTCCCGGCTATCGTGGGGGAGTCACTGATTGTGCCCATCTTTCAAGAAGGGTACACGTGACCAGGCAGTGCAAGTCCCAGTGCACTTGCAGCCAATCCTCGTGGGATTAGTTTAATCGATAGTTACTAAGGCGGTGTTAGGCTTCGATAACTGCTGCGCCGTTTTGACACCGATTCGCGAGAGTAATATTCCGTCGGTTAACAAACAGGCGCAGGTTTCGGTGCAGGTCGAGGGGTTTGCATTGCGACCAGTAATATTCACTTCGAAAACGGCGCCTTACACGGTCGTATCGGCGCCCTGCGACATAGTCTTCGTTCTATACATGTTGAACCGTTGTCGCGTTCTGGATCTCGCGTGGATCGTACCAGCACATACTAGTGCTCTCCACGCAAGGGCTATGACATACGAAGTTTCTGAACCTCGTGGCGAGCATTGTACTCGGACATACGCTATGCGTGTTATTTCGCGTTAGGATATACGGTGAACTGTAGTCGTCTCTCTCTTCGAAACGGCGACTACTGGCGTTCAATCTTGTGTCATGGACGATATAGATGTTTTTAGGCTAGGTCTCCGGATGTTAGGGAGTGGAACTGGGGAAGTGGAGGGAAGCTCTATTGTTCTAGATTATCGCAGAAACGACGTCGAGGTGCCTGTTTTCGAGTCTGCGGACCATGCACAACAGGGCACGTAGATAGATTCTGTCGAGATCGGTTGCTCGGTTTGGCATTAGCTTGTGCACCTTAAAGTTGCAAAAGTACTGGTTACAGGACCTGGACGCAGCACGCGTCGAACTTTGATACTGGATGGAGAGGAGCTGACGATTGTGGACCGTTTCACCTACCTTGGTAGCTGCGTGTCCAACGATGGTAGCTCGGGTTTGGAGGTAAGTATGCTTATATCCCAGGGTCATGCAAGCTTGGGCCGGACTGAAAGCACTTGTGGCGCTCCGGCCTGATATTTGACTTGAAGCTTGGAAAGGTCGTGTGTACTGTGCTGCAGTGCGTATACAGTTCTAGTTTCTGCTCTGGTGAGCGTGCGCAGACGCTGCTTTGGAGTATGCGTGTGGGCTATGTTCATCTGGATTGCGACGTTTTCGGCAAGTGTCTCTCTCTGTAATGTTGTACGTAGTATTGGCTATGATTGGATGTCGAATGACGTGATGGTGAGTAACTATCTGACGGTTTTAGGAAATCTGGTTATATTCGTGTGCCACATTCTGAGAATAGGCTTCCGTTGTGGCAGCGTCACCTCAACTAGTAGACATATATAGAGATATAGCGTCACGTGTTTGGCGTATGACGAACATCTCGTCTACCATGATAGTCGTGCCCCTCTCTTTGCTCGTGCCAGTGGCTCCCTTCCTAAGGCCACATTGGAAGAGCCCATGGGCGAGGCCAAACCAGATGATTCGTTGGCAACATGGGGATAAGAAAATGTACAGGCGAGTTTAGGTAAAAGTAGGTGAACTGGGGAGAGATATATATACGTTAGGTGTTAGCGGGTCGACATAGACTCGTCGACCTTGCGTTGGCTGGAGACACTGAAGGATATGGCAGTGAGTCGCGAACAGTGGCGATCGTGCTGTCATTTTCTCTCGAATCAGAATGTTTGACAGGCTCGTGCGTTTGTACAGTTAGACTGTGTTCCTTGTGTTGGCTGCAACAGCATCTTATCTTTTCCCGCCTGTGTAGGTCCACTCCCTGTTCCCGTTGGATATTCACTCTTTTTATATAAACGTGTAACTCTGGGTAACGGCAGCGGTCAGTGAGGCTTGCCTTGCTGTTTAACGCTGAACGATGATGATGATGATGATGTCATGCATGCACCAACGTTATTCGCAAGCGTAATATCCTGAATGCATTGCTGAATCACGATCTTGAACGCGTTTTCTCTTGGGTTCCCCGAAGTCATGTTCACTTCGGTGGTTCGAACGCTTCTCTCTGATTCCCTTGAACACCATTCATTCAACCTTCATCTTTGCTTTGATCTAATAAATCTACACAAATTCTACTTGTCTTTTGGTTTATCTCTGACTTCTTTGTGCTAGTCCTGTTTTATAGCTCAGCTGGCTTCTGCTGCGCACACAGTCAGCTTTGGCTGTCTATTTCTGCTTTTCTACCTTATATAGTCCAATACAGGACCATCTGGGTGATCGATGACCTTTCCTTTACATCCGATGTGCAATCACTTTCTCTTCGTCGGGCAATTGTTTCACTATCCCTTTTCTCTCTCTGCTACTTTGGTTTTTGTTCTCCAGAGCTTGCTTCGTCAGTTCCTCGATACGTAACCTTCGACCGCTTATCCCATTTTCAACATTCTTGCCATTTTAATTAGTTTTTGATTCCAAAGTGCCGCATGTCTCATTTTTTCCAGACCTTCCAAGTTGTAGCACTCTCCCCTTGTCTTTTTTCGCACCCACTTGCAATCTGTAAATGTAAAACCAGAGTCAACGAAGTGTTTCTTATGAGAATGTTTTCAACTGTACTTCTTTTCGATATACTATTCGACCGTGGGATTCATCCCTTATGCTATAAAGCAACTTATGTAATAAAGTGCTTATACATTACGACCAGTTCTTTCTTGTTATTTTGAATAAGTTTTTTGTCAGAGTCTATTTCACCAGAGGGAATATTTTGACTTTGCGGCCATAATTTGATTGTTGTTTCAGTGCCATCTTTCATGCATGAATGTAACGATAGGGACATATCCCATGGATGTTAGGGAACATTATACGGGGATGAGGAATTGCAATCATGACCCTAAAGCTTGGAATGCAATGAATCCACGTAGGGTCTCAATAGTCCAGGCGGCAGTGAATTGTACACCAAATTGATCACCCGACCTGGGATCCAGGCCTCTGACCTTTTTGGTTTGATTCAAAATCCACTTGACAACTACAAATCAAAATTCACTGGTTCGGCTCATTCTTGACCTGAGGCCTCCCGCACTTGACGCGGACTTGATAACCACTACACCAATGAACCACAAATTTCCCACAGTCTAATGGATAGTTATTGACGACATCTGAAATGCCCTTTATCTTTCATTGTCGTTCTTTTAACTATTAAAGCTATTCCAATCAGAATTTCCATGTCTTGTTTTTTTCGTGGCTGCTTTCAAACATTTGGAATATTCTTCTCCATTTCAGCTGCTTTTGAGACAAAATGGAGCGTTCTCCAAGTGCTCCAAAGAGTCTGAGCAAGAGCCAAAGGTATTTTACCTGAGTGATTTTTGACCTTCCTTACATCAACGTGACCTTGTTGAATTGCTCACTGTTTTCTTTTTAAACGGGAAATGCATGTTGTTATTTACATGTGTTAGGTATTTGATTCGGATTTTTCTTCCTCTGACTTATCAAATATGTCAACGCTGGTTGAAATCGCTTCATACAGGGAAAGTCACAGCGAGATCGAACGCAAACGCCGCGAACGCATGAAACGTGATACGGAATTTCTTAGAAAACAGGTTTCAAATACGCAATGCAAAGACAAATTGTCCATTTTTCAAGCCGGTGCAGAAAAACTCATTCAGTACACAGGTATTACTCACCATCATCACACGCAAATATTGATCTTCACAGACAAATTGGGGAAGCGAGAATATATCATCAACGATGAGGAGTATTCACAGATAATTATGAACGTAAGTTAAAACCTGTGTTTGGTTCCATCCTTTTAAAGAATTTCGACGGTTTCGATATCCACGTACGCTGCTCAGATGGCAAGGTGTTGAAAGTACACGAAAATATCAAGAAAATTTTGGATGTGGCTGTCGTAAGTTTCGTGTGTTTGTGATTCTTGCTTTGAATATCACTCTTCTTTAGGCGGCTTTACTTATTATATATATTCTTTAAATCCCAGTTTATTCGCACCGTAGTTCCGTCACAAGGAAACTGCACCTTGACACGGTGTGAAGGCTTGTCTGCTTCCATGACCCAACGAGCTATGAATGGCGGCTTATCTCTATCCGATGATCCAGTCATGCCTGGAAAGTCAACGGGTAGAGGCCTGACGAAGCAGTCTTCTAATCCTCCCAGTCGGCTGTTGATCTGAATTGGCAGCTCAGTCGGAAAAATGCGTGGAAGAATAATCGTTCCAAGTAGATCGGCATCTACTCAGCTGTACCCCTTGCCTTGCGGTCAGGTTCTTGCCAGAACCAAAGGCTTTGGTCGAGAACCGTAATCGTTCTTCCGATTAGCGGCTGGACTCTAGCAGCGCCCGTCCACCATTTCCCATGAGGTATACGTCTACCAATAATTCCATACTGCATCGATCGTCTCGCAGGGTGATCAAGACCGTGCTGCCTATAACATTGAGCAGGGTGGGTAGTGTCAAGTTGGAGTTCCCTCTTTCATTCAACGTATCTCTTCTATCTCCAACCCAATCTGTTTGCCCCTTCTGCCTACCCATAGAATCTCCATTAATAATAGCACGCCCGATACTCGCAACGGTTCATTGTCAAATAGTGGAGTAAGTTGTTTTCAGTCTGTTAGCTCACATTTTCTCAAGCCTCGTCAGCCTCTGAATCTCGGTTCCTTCGATGTGCGCACTTTAATGCCGGCTGGTTAACAGGCGTGTTTGGCTCTGACAGTGGACTCACTTTCGATTGATGTCTGCTGCATGAGTGAAACATGAATTCAGGATTCGAGTAGAGTAGAGTAGAGTGACTCAACTAACTGTGCCTAATGTCTCGTCAAGATATTTCCTGGACAATTTAGGAGACAAAACAGCTCAAGCTGTAGGTCAACGCGGTCTAGGAATAGTCTTGCGTGAGAAGGCTGAAGCAGCTCTACTATCGCTTGTGTGCTGTGAGACTGCAGGGATCAGTCGGCGTCCGGAAGGATAGTAGTGT
>LUCM01010314.1:0-14822 GCA_008360955.1 Fasciolopsis buskii | reverse complement strand
CGTTCTTTTTTGCACAAAATCTCTGCCATCTCGTGATACCACGCATAACTAAAATGTACGTCTATTGTTCCACTATAGATATAAATGAGTTGCTTATGCACGGTCAAGTGCGCTGTAGGTGATACCATAGGAATCATTATGCAATCGCTTATGAAATTCATTGTGAAATACCTATTGATGTAAACATGAAACCATCTTAACCTTTAAGATCTTGCCAGTTCTAAACTATGAATAGGAACCCACTATGAATTTACTTGTCCAATAAATTATACCCGTCACTGCTAAGCACAAATTGGGAACATTTCGACGATTACCTCAGATTACCGTGCCTGGATTTGTAAACAGGGGCCCTTTCACTATAATAGCACTTCTAATTAAAGGGAAATCCGGAAAAGCACTAAAAATCCTTGCAAGCTCCCTTCCGCCTCATATTTTTCAAAAAAACTAGTCAAACTATGAAGGAACTACGAAGCATCACCTAATGTTAAAAACCGGGAGCGAATTCACCAACAAGAACAAAGGCTGACCAAAATGGCGGTGCGCAAGGAGAAGCCAACCACTTAAATTAATGGACCCAAACTCGATTAAGTAAATTGCAGTATACATTTAATGAAATTCCCTCCAGATAGTTCGACACAATCTTGACAGTGTTCCTCCGCCTTCAGCATTTTTTCGGCCGTGTGTTGTTGTCAAATACGTGGCATATCCAATTTGTCTGACGTTCCACCTGATTTTCACCACTTCCATCCAAGTACCGCCTTAACACTTCTTGTAGTCTCTTCAGCCTAACGTTTCCGTCCATTACGTAACGCTCCCGACGTTTGGTGTCCTTAGCCATATATCAATATCCGCCGTTGAGCTCCGTCCATGTGGTGCGCCAGCAGTGAGCACATTTAGTGCAATTAAATACGAAATGGCTCGTAGTCCGCTACTTGCAAACAGTCCCAGGAAACTATTTTCCGGTATTAAAAATTGAGTTCTCCACTATTTTGCTTTTCACTGGCATACTTGTACTTCCCCTATTGCTTTGCAGTATCTCATCTCACCTTCCAGTGAGCTTCTGCAATAACTCAATGTTGCTCCCACACGGTTATCGCATTCGACTTCCATCGCCTACATTTCCTATGAATCATCCTTGTAAAAATTTGATCTTGCCTTGCGCATGCCTCTCGCAAATCGAAAAATGTACATTATGATCGTTATCATTATTATAAAAATGGATTACCCCGTCCATGGAAATGGAAAACGTTGCTCAATTAAATCAGGAATACTAGAAGATCCAGTGCATTCCTCCAAATAAACTCACCGATAATCGAAAGCGGACTGTGTAAAATTCAACTTAAGCTCACCTTCTGTATTCCAGAAGGCAAATAAGAGGATAATCAACCCATCAAGGCTTTTGTTATACGGTGTCTTTTAACTTCCATGAAAAGCTTAGGGTGAAACAGCGACTAAAGGCCTTCGTCACATTTAAGAAAACCACAATCACCGGGGTTTCATCGTTGACATAACCCGTCATTATATTTAAGAAATCAGTCATGCAGGTAGAACATGATTTACTCTGAAGGATACCATTCCGGCCGGCGTTTTTGAGGTCATGGTATAATAAATAAGTCGTTAAATTACTTCCTTCTCTACATTTTGGGTGTGATGGATGGGCCTGTAATTAGATGATTCTCGCTTTCGGTTGGTTTTGTGAAATTACGCAGGGACTCCCGATAAGAATAAACTGTCAAAACTTTGGCTACGAACTGTGGAGGGGAAACGGTTTCGCAAGGCTCTGTGAAATGGTTCGATGGAAGCTGATTACTAGGTAGGGTAAGAAAACTGTAAACTCAGAAGTGATCTGGAAGCGGCCATAACCGAGTAGTTTTTATCTGTGGACGTGCGCGCCACAAACGGGACAGTTGCAAAAGTAAGATAAATGATATTGTTGGTCCTTGTGGATAAAGCGACATGCTGCGTCAAACCACCAACCAGTAAACTGAGAAGAAATGCCGAGTGGTCGTTTGTGGGTGAGAAAGGAGACCCATAAATTTCATGCGCACTGAAAACCGCCGCCGCCATCTTATGTCCTGGAAGGTCGGTGACGGTTTTAGGCGTACCAAATAGTGGTAATAACTCTGACTGATGTGTACTGGAGGGCATTGGGTACGAGCGGCTGGTAAGTCCTGGCGCCCGACTACCACGGGCAGCCCGACAGAATCTTGCAGGTGATTAAAGAGAATGTTTGTACCATAAGACCTAAGAGACGTCTCTAACGTATACGAGACCGCCTCTAACGCGCTTATTTAGCCTGTCATTCCTCAAAGCGTTGTGAACAATCATAGCAGTGCCCCTGTCGTGGGTTTTATTGGTCAGCCATGTATCTGTGATAAGGGTTTAATTGTAGCTATATGTTTACCAACAGCCACGGCGCACAAACCTTACTTAGCATTGAGCGAGCTTTATATAGCATTAATAAAATTGATATGACTTGATTTGGCGTGATGGGCAATTGTGAGATAGGCAAGAAATAAAGAATGATGGCGTTGAGGGCATTCGGAGGACCTTTGCATATAAGTTTCATTCATGAGTAAGTGCAAGTTCCAGTCTGTCTATTTGCACATAATTTGCTACCTAGAAACTCGATACTCAGTGTCAGCTATGAGTTAGTAAGCCGGGTAGAAGCTACAATGATCAATATACTTTACTGGATGGTGCGGCTCTTTTGACTTTCAATTCAGTATATTTCGTCAACGGGGCTGACAAGCGAAGGGTGATATCTAACTGCTGTAGCCTTCTGAAACCGCTGTTTTGTGTCCACGAGAGACCTAAATGAACAAAACACATCACCGCGCTATCATTCTTTGGCTTGGCGGCGATTTTAAGGTGTAAAGTGTAATTACGTCTCTTAATGTCTTTCTTTCTGTTAAGGGATTTGCGGCAACACTGGTTAGAACGGGATTTCTGCCCATAGTAACAATCGCATCACTGGAGACTTGGAAGCTTGCCTCTTGTGGGGACACGGCGCGATGGATGGTGAACTGGAAGAACTGGCCTTGCAAGCGGTACTCTGAAGAGGGCGTGGGCTGGGCGCGTGTTCGAGCCTCATGAAAGATGTTGACCTGGGGAGCCCCGGGTGGTAGCGTTCAGGAGGGGCTGACTTACGAGAGCTGACCCCAATATATCTAGGTCTGCAAGCGCTAGTGTAAACGTGCCGATATTACTGGCAACATTGCACTTCTGTTCAGCGTGAGTGAGTGTTTTGGCGTAAGAGCGTTCAATTTAGGTAACCTGGCTTCGATAATTCCATCTTAAAAGCCACCCGTGTATGATTGGGGTTGCGTGAAATGTGACTATTGATTTATCTGCGGCGATGGTCTGTTTGAA
This sequence comes from Fasciolopsis buskii, assembly GCA_008360955.1. Classification (NCBI taxonomy): domain Eukaryota; kingdom Metazoa; phylum Platyhelminthes; class Trematoda; order Plagiorchiida; family Fasciolidae; genus Fasciolopsis; species Fasciolopsis buskii. Next base: position 11,450 of record LUCM01010314.1, on the reverse strand, counting down.
TTTTCTGTTTTTGAGCGGCGTGATGGCAGCAAGAATGCTCTGTTTGCTGATGAATGGCTTTAGGCGAACATTAACATGAAACTTTAACGTGATGGGAACTGTTCGTTCCTGTATCCACTTCCTTAGCCTCGTCCGCTGGGCCATGCCCCAGCGGTCATAAATGAATTTCTAATTCTATTTAAAAGACTAATTTTGAAGGCGTTTATGACAGCATTATTGCATTTTTCGACTCAACTAGATTTTTCAATGGCCTGCGTCTCTAGAAAGCGGTAAACAGTCTCCAACAATTTTTAGGCCCACTAATCCTAGTTGTTGCAACCCGTGAAATGGTGAGCCCCAAACTCCTCACTTTGTTTCCAATTTTTGTGCCTTATCGTGTGTCTTATCCACGAAGTCATTAAGTACGACCAACAAATGCCCAAATATCCTGAACTGAGGGTAATCTTTTTGGTGCATTTTTATTTTTAGTTTTGGAGACCCTGCCATTGACACATCTGGCCTGTTAATTTAACCCTCGAGTCATTCAACCTTTCGCTGGCAACTTGGAGCTTCAAGAGGATTCTTTAACCATGAACTGTGACCTCAGTTATCATCATCACAGAGATAATAGGATATTTTGCCCCTTTTCTGGGGATGAAACTACGATTGGTCACCATTAAAGATAGATAACTTGTAAATTCTTCATGAGACTAAGTGAAAATCAGTAGAGGACTGTAATTATGGGCATACAGAATAGGCCTGATGGCAAAGCAACAGGCCAGTAACACCTCGTGAATGCAGAAGGACATTCAAAGAATAGGCAATAATAAAGATTTAACTTGATTGTTTCTTGTCAACCTGTGCCGTTGAACACAGACCAGTCATTCGGAAATTGTCCATGGTATGCTGCTGTTTTCCTCCTTTCCCGGATTTTCTCTCCATAACCACCGGTCCAAAACCGTTAAGCAATGGCGATCTCCTGTTGGCACCAGCTGCCCCCTTGCCTCCTCCTTATAATCGGCCCACGCCTAGTTATGTTGCCTCTTCTTTTAGGGCTTTGGACTCCGGATGCCTGAATAGATGTTTATCTAGGGCAGACGAATGCACCGATTAAACTTTATCTCTGTTTGTTCTAATGCACGACAGCCTGACGCGCCTCGAGCGGAAGAAGCTGGACGGCGCATTTGCCTTAAGCCCAAGGTCCTAGAAACCAATCTATTCTGAATTTGCTGATCGGGTAGACTCCTAGACGGAGAAAGAATTCAGTTCTGTCGAAATGCAGGAGCACAAGCGCGCAGCGTTAACGGTAATAATATGGAGGGAATTGAAGATGCTGTGAACACCATGTGCGCGGCAGTACACCCGAAGTTGGAACAATTTGTATCCGATGAGGATGCAAACATCATCTTTTTGATGTTATACCGCGCCTAAAACTACCTATCAGAAACACGAGAACATATGCAATATCAGAGGCTACGGATATGGCCTAGAAGCATACCAATCTGTACGTTCGAGTGACTGAAAGCCAGAACCTATACTGTTGCGGACTGACAGACTATGATAAGAGAGCATAGAATAGTTTCGTTGACTGCCACTAAGTTAAATAAAGACCAAGGATTGAGGCTGGCTGCAGGGTTAACTTGGGTGGGACAGCGCAAGAGGGCTGTAAACGAGTCTTGTCAAGGATACTTTGGGCGAATTTCCGCTTTATCGTGTAAGACGCCAGAGATTTTTACTCCTCTAAATAAAGCAGTAATTAAGCCTCACTTGGAGCAAATTGCGTAGGCTTGGCCGCCGCTTCTGATGACGGAGGTGACCTGTTTATACCATAACCAAGGTGTGGCAACAAGGATAATGCAATGCCAAGTTAGGATGAGCTGCCGGATGAGATTTTCTTGCAATTTACTTCCCTTGTTGTTGAAACGAGAGTGTACATTAATTTTCAGAAAGAGGGCCGCGGTAAACAGAGGGCCGCCAAGTGGGGAATTTGACCGACGGTAAGAGAACTCGAACCCGAGACCTCCGCGCCCAAACGCCACGACCCTATCCTCATTGCCACTGCAACGCTAGTAGATAAATGGCTGAAGCTTTCAAGGTATTATCGAAGCCAGACAGGATTAAAGATATGGCACGTTCTCACATTGTGCGCAGCTGAGGACAAGGAACAGCGGCAAGAAGCTGTGCAAGGCACGACAGAAGTAACTCAGGACAAGAGAAATGGAGTACATCAAGAGAAAAGATGAAGAGATATTTAGGAAAAACTGCAACCTCCACAGAATGAATTTACACATTTAAGATACAGGAATTTAATGTAAAGAAACGTTCGTAAAAGGCGAAAATCACAAAGACTATCGGGCGGCAAAGTCAGTGTTAAAATGCATGCAGCAGTTCACTGAACCAGCAAAATGGACAGTGCGTAAAACTTAAGAGCAGCATGGCTCAGCTAGTCGGAGGTGAAAAGCGCGCGTCTGAAACTACGTTGGCACAACTGGCCAAGCGGCAACCCAAAAAGGTCAGCAGTTACATGGGGGGTGGTATCTGTCCGGTCAGTGCTGGAGGCCACAAAATCACGGATGGCCAGAGCAAAGCAAGCTTGCTGGCCAAGTGCTTTCATGGTGTCCGTGGGGATGAAATTTATGCCCCCATGACTTTTTGCTGGATATCTCAGAGAAGATCGCTGGAGATGTTTTTACAAAAAAGAACGTTTAATGTAAGAAGATAGAGGGATTAAAGAGGAACTGGTCCAAAGCTTTAGATGGTATTCGCTCAAGCATCACTAGTTCATAACACGGGATTATAGCTGGCCTGGTGTGCAAGCCAGGCCAGTATAGACTAACGTGAAAGACCGAAAGGTTGCAGCACTGGGCTAGCTATGGCTATACACAGGGGTGGCCTAAACTGTTCTTCGCCAGCTTGCTGTGCAAGGTGATGGTGAAGTAAGTTCAGGCTCATATTTAGAAGTACCTAGCTGAGGACACAATGCTCTGCCCAGCTCGACCAAGCCTCATTAGAAATAGGTCTTGTCTCACCAACCCGTTGATGACGCTACCCAAAGAATGGATGACGGCAAACCAGTAAAAGTGTGTTATCCTGACTTTAGCAAAGTGTCCTTTAAGGAATCATAGCATAATTTGAACTAATTTGAAATGAGTTGTTGTTCCGAAGCAGGCTTATAAAAGGAGGGACAACTTTCTTACGAGGCGGACTTTTAACTTCACGGATAAACAGTTGGCCAGACCGGAAGTATCGCTCGCCGGCCCGCAAAGGTCTGTGTTACAACCTATCCTGCACCTGCCATTGGCAAAGGAGTTGGCCCTGACTACAACGGCATCTACCGTTTCTTCGCCGGTCATTTCAGCCGGGTAGGGAAAAACCCAGCAGACACGTATGAGTAAGGAGTGGCTGCAATCCCCAAATCCAAAATCCATAAGATGGGCGAGGGGGTCAGCCGAAATCCACGCTATGCAGTGGGCCGTAGACAAACTCAGCAAGTAAGTGCAAATTGAAAGACGTAGTCTGAAACCAACACGGTTGATTCCCATGCATCTGTAGAACCAGGGAGGGGATGCTGTTAGCGCGGAGGCGTGGTGGTGTTCTTCGCCCATATGAAAGTCGATGTGGGCCACGGGAGTGAATATCAAGCGTTTGACGCTCCTTCTGTTGAATTAGTGAGAGGCTGCCACATGCAAACACCGCAGATGTGGCCAAAAGGTAGTCAGAGTTACAAATTGGGGCCGTGTATATGGGCGTGGGGGCTGTCACTGTGACCTGGCTATAGCCAGATGGGATAGGCGATGAACCCAAGGCGCGAGAAATCCCATACCTACAAGTAGATACGAGTGACTAACTGGTAGGAATTGGATCGATGATCCCAAAGGCCAAAAACTACCACGTTCACGGAGGCCCTGAGCTGGGTACCCAAAACATACGGGCTCTTTTTAGTCGTCTCTGGGATGGGTAAACGTGGACTATTGGAATTGGTCTTTCGGACTTATTGGTAAATAGAAAGGGCCAGAAGCTACGTGGTTTGTCAGAGAGGGCTGTATAAGAACAACCCGCTAGCAATCGCAGACTTATTTGCGCAACCCGCAGATTCAAGCAAATAGGCCACCAATATGTGGAGAAGCACGTCCGACAAGGGCAGTAGGCGAAAGCAAAGGGCCTTTGTGATAAACGAGGATACAAATGGTTACCGAGCTCATTTGGGGTTATGATCGGAGAGAATAGTAATTTCATGCATCCAGCGGCAGGGCCGAAATGCTTAGGCGAAGAGTATATCGGGTCGGCTGAATACACCCCACAGCATGCAACAATTCCGTACAATCTAGACAGCTCTAAAATAGACCGTAGTTGTAGCGGGAAAAACACGAAGGAATTAGTTATATCAGCAGCCAGCAAAACGCCAATCGTACGCTGAAACGAGCAGAATCAAACAACTCAGCAAAACCAGTGAGGAAATCTGTCGTTGTTGTGAAGATATCAAAAAATGCCGTGATGGAGAGTGCAAGACAATCTTAAATAAACGGGTGGGTCGAAGGAGGCAGAGTCTGAAAAGATTCATCCAACAGATGTCTTTGTGAAGCCCTTCAGCGACCTGCTTGATGTACTGCTGGATGAAAGTAGATTTCTAGGAGACTGGTTTTTAACACACGTGTTTGTGCTTCGCCAAGAGGATTCGCTTCCTGAAAGAGGTATCAGGCAAAATGAATAGGGGAAAGGACAGAAATTTGCAACCTGTACCTCCATTGGGCCCCGAACGCCGTGCGCCAAGGGCTTCTTAGACAGAATCTAAAGGCTTTCATGGTGGACGCCAATGTAAAGAATTGGATAGCAACGAATACGAGGGGCAGATATCTAACGATAACAGAAGAGGGATGTCTACTAGGCATAGAACTGCAGTATAGCGGACCGTCTTAGGGCTCTGTCTTAGGATTTGTCGTTGACATAGCTGAAGGGTCGGAAAGTCAGTCTCTTGTCTGCTGTTCACATCAAATTATTAGGGACAAGAAACAATCAAACTATTCAGAGCGGTCTATGTGAAGTTTAGTAGTAGTCGGTAAGATGGATACTCCATTGAAATTGAGCAAGTCTCAGAGGCTCCGCGGAAGAGAAGGCAGTCCCGTCCTTCACCTAATTCTACAGAAGCATCAAGACATGTTGAAACAAACAGTAAAAAAGAGAATTCGGGTTATCAGTGAAATCAAAACCTAGTCGGCAACGTTAGAAAACAACTACGGAGGGATGGCATGCTCTATGCAGACTTATAAAGACTGTGGGAGCTAAAACACCTACGGTTCTTCTGCCGCCGCTCACGGAGTTTGCCCGGCCGCAGTTGTTATATTTGCTCGAGAGTGAAGGCCGTATTAGGCAAAATATCCAGATGCTACTACAGTTTCACCTTAGTTTACACACAGGCTAAACACGAGGGATATGAGGAGGGGCTAAAAGCACCCGACGTGTACCCTCTTCAAGGATATAAGAAGAGAAGTGCCTTAACACAAGCTTTCAGATGGCTAAGTACATGGCCGAGGTACCAGGTCATCATAGGGCTCCGTTCTCGATGAGAGGGAATTGAACGCATAGACGCATCGGAAAGATGATCTTGAGAGAGCTGGAAAAGAATGTGGTTGATAGGCAAGTCATTTGCCGCGCAAGTAGTCAATGGTTGTGCAAAGGCACCGAAAGTGGTTGAGGTGAAATCAGTAAACTGTGAATCTTGCTAGCAGTTTTCCACTTTTAAAAATGATGGGAAGAACAGTTGGAGTTAAATTAAGGATTGACAGAAACCCCAGAATCTAAAGAGTTTCGACCTCCTATTTTAAAGGAAACGTCTGATCTAAAGGGCCTTTCGTGCAATAATTTGCTGTTACATCCAGAAATCTACTTGAAACTGCGACTGAACTGAACTGCCTTCCGCGCACGTGGTTCAACCACGGAGTGGCTTGTTAGCTCATAATAGGAAGATTAACATTAGAGAACCCGGGAATTCACGTGCACAATCGGAAATAATGAGTGCATTAAGGTAGCTGACTGACTATTATTTGCTCCAGAACGACCACCTTTCTCTACTAGAGTCAGGAGTGGGTGCCTTTGCCTCAAATTTTATTTGAATCAGGGATACCCTAATCTATGGGCATGTCGACGGGGAAGGGAACACAGGCTAGAAGTTCGGTGTGAAGACCTGGACCTACTTGCCCCAAAGGCAAGGTGGTAACAGGGCTTCAGTACAAAAAGTCTAGTAAATGGTTCCACTGTGCATCTGGAGACATGAGGAGGGGCATTTATGAGGCTTATTGTCAGTGCGGCAAGCTAAGCTGGATTTGCCCAGCTTTAAAAAACTCATGCGAAATGTCATCCAGTTGTGCCAGTAGCAAACCTTGCCGAGCGTAGATGAAAGGTCGAGCGTTCAGCTGAGCCATACTGACAGCGATGGTTTAATAGAATCCGCAGAAGTAAAAACAACCATCCACGCTACAAGAAATAAGCGCAAGGCTGTGATTTAAGGCAAGCCCTGCCTCAGATGAGCCGGGAGCTAAATGGTGTGCGAAAATCCAAAGACATCGCACTAGGTAAGCATCGCAATGTCGTCACCCATGGGATCCCTAGGCCCTTCGTGAAGGAAGGTCGGCGAGGCTCTACGTGGAATGTCTGCTTTGAACAGTGGAAATACCGGAGCGTTATGCTATCAAACGGGTACTTCGCCTTGGAAGATGGTTGGTAATCAGTGGCTAGGGATGCGTGACCAACGGAAAACTTCCGTGGAATTCGGCAATCCACGGCATGGTGACAGGTTCTTGGCATCAGCCGATAAGATAAAGACGATCACCAAAGGTTTGACTACCATAGAGCAGAATGATAACGCCAAAAGCAAGATCAAGTCTAAGTGTGCCAAAGGAGGATCGCCAGGATTCCATACAGTGAAACAGAAACACCCAAACCGAGAACCAAAAGGATGGGTGAAGGAAGGCAGCTGAATGTCACTCGGTGCAGCAGGGCTGGGGGTGGAAGCGGAGGTTGGGCGCCCCTTGGGTCACCAGGTCTGAATTAGTCAGCCGTGAATGCCATACGCCGGAAGAGCCAAAATAAGAATGCTGTGGGCACGGAAGCAAGGACAGGACCATCCACTACTATACGAAAACGCCCAGGGCCCCGGGAGTAAGTCCCGGGAATGCGACATCCCGTCCCCGCAGCGGCCAAAAGGACGGTTAGGGGAGTTGTTTGAGTAACGCACACAAATGTTGAAAGTGTGGGTTGTAAATGGCCGGGGTTACAATTCGGGGCTCTGGGCGTACATGTAGTGGCTGTCACCGAGGCCTGGTTGCGGCCGGGAGAGGGTGATGACGAATTAATGGCAAGGGATTATTTATGCTTTAGAATGGATGGAGCGGATGGGAGAACAGGGGGCGGGGCACACACCGGTGGTTGAAGAGTACGACGCGCCGGAAGGCCATAAATTGATTACCTAAGACATGCTCTGGAAGTCAACATCGCAACTGGTGGCTCAAGAATCTCAGCTGCAGGTTTGTACTTTAGCCCGGGGACGACGCCAGCAGAGGACGGGCAATAGTTTCATTTTATTAGGACGACTGCAGGGTTTGCAGCCAAACTTCGCATGCTAGGAGATTTCAACGCCCCTGAGATTGACTGGATTTGTGAGACAGCCGCAAAAGGCATCTTTGGGCATGAATTGCAGTTCGTACACTGAAGGGGATGCTTTACCACGTTAACCGAGTGACTCTTTGGCGAGTCAAGCGAGTATTTTCAGCCCTTGACTTGGTGCTAACGAGAACTAGGAACGATATAGGAAGCCTTGAGTTGAGACAGCTAACAAATAGAAGAGACCGCGCCGCAATCCGCGTGCAACTGTGTTTGCAAGGACTGATAGTCGCAAGCAAATATGGCAGGAACTCCTCAGAAATGGGAAAAGGTATACTGCTGAACTTGGATCCGCAAACTCGATGAGAAGAGAGAGGTAGCAACTTCTGAGGTCGTCAGGAGGAGGCAATTAAGAGCAACCTGTTGCACCCCTCCTTAGATCCAAGTGAAGGGGGTTGCCACCATGGCGGAGGAGTAAGATTACGAAAGCCACGAAACGAAAACAGGACATTCATAAGGTTCAAGGACACACAGGGCTAACGAGGTCACCGGAGGCACCTATCAGACAGAAAGAGAAGGTCACACGTCAAACGACATTGCCAAGCTGCCTACGGGAACCGGATCGCTGGGGTCGCTAAAAGCAACCCCAAAGACTGCTAAATAATGTACAGCCGAAGGCCGCTTCAAAGAAGGCCGTGGGTGGAGTGGAAAACCACCAAAGAATTAATTCGACCGGCGGTCGGGAGAAAGCACACCGTCTGTCGGAATTTTTCGGGCTTTGTGCAGGCGGGATCAGGGGACGTAAGGATGAACACTAAGCCCGCAACCTTGATGGTGGAGATTCCGGACGGAGTGATCACGGAGGAAGAAGTGTGGGACAGTCCTAAAAATAATGGACGCATCGAAAGCCGCAGCCCTGATGGGATCCACCTAACGATTGTGAAGCCGCTGCCTTGTTAAACGAATTGCGACTTTCCGCGGACTGGTTGATGTCGACATTCAAACCGGCGCATAAGGGCGGGGACAGAGACAACTGTGGCAGCTATAAATCGGGGAGACTGACATCCGTTGCGCTGAAAATTCTTGAAACATTCCCTCTTGACAGCAACGTCAACCACCTGGAGGCCAACAGGTTAATGATGGTAGGGCAACATGGTTTTCGGCAAAGACGATCTTGTCTGACCAGCTTCATAAGCCTTCTGGAAGAAGTAACAGGCAGGACTGACAGGGGCGTAAGAGTAGCAGTCTGCTCTCTGGAATTTCATAACGCACTTGATTCCGTGAATCACAGGCTCCTTGGCCAGATAGTGAAAGCTTTCGGAGTTTATGCTAAGGTGACTAACTGGATAGCACAAAGTCTGAAAGGCAGATCCTTCAGAGTGAGATTCGAAGGGTGTTTGTCGGACAGGGGATTGCTACACAGCGAGGTGCGTCGAGGGTCCGCCCTAGGGCCACTGCTCCTCCCTATTTATGTCAGTAACATAGCCAGTGGGTTGTAAAATCCGTGCCTCATATTTGCTGAGGACATCAAACTATTAGGGCTAGAAGGAAGTAAAGACATCAATAGGGATCTAGATAACATTTACCGGTGGTCGGTGAGCTGGAATCATCCGTTGAACTCGGACAAATGTCAGCGGCTCATAGAAGGAGAAGCAAATTCTCCTCGCCAAACGGATCCACTAGGGCATCAGGTCGCCATGGGACAAACTCAGCAAGCGAGAGGCCTCGAGATAGTCATGAGTGTGGACTTCAAACTTAGTCGGCAACGTCAGAAGGCAGCCAGGAAGGCATAGCGTGCCTTACGTAAACTAAAGAGGGCCTGGCATTCTTCTGCTACTGTTCAAAGCGTTTGTCCGGCCGCACTTAGATTACTGTGTCCAGGCATGGTGACCATATCTGGTAAGAGATAATAAAGTGCTGGAGCAGGTTCATTGTGTTTTTGCACGCCGGTTTGAACATCTGAGGCATATGGGATATGAGCAGAGGATGAGGACGCTTGGCTATTGCTCCCTGGAACGACGTACGGAAAGAGGCCTTCAAGATCATTAAGGATCTGATCGAGATCCGGAGTGACCTTGGAGCCCTATTCCAGACAAGGGGGAGTGACACACTTGAAGTTAACGTCAAAAACGATTGTGCGAGAATACGTAACCACCGGGTTGGGGAGCAAATCGTTTGGCATATGAGTGGTGAATGGCTGGAATAAGTTACCGGATGAAGTGGTCGAGGTGGGGTCAGTGCGCGACTTTGAAGAGGGACTAAGCAATGCATGGCTAGCTGTGTTTGAGAGGACAGTGTGTGAATTTTGGGGCTGAGGAGAGGAAAGTGTCCCATCAATGATTTCCTCCTTTGTAGGAACTAAAGAGGGTTTTCCAAACCCCTGTTGTCGGAGCACCGTCAGATCCAAGGAGCTTTCGGTGCAAGAACCTGGACGATCAGGCATCTCGCCTTGTAGTCCTGTAATGTACCTGGGACTGGAACTGAAATCTGGAAAGCGCGAATTATAAATTTGTGCGGTGTATCGAATTCTCAAGTGGAACGTTACGTATGAGTGTTTGTTTGTGCTAGAAGTTCACTTATCGCCTGTGTAATGTCATCTGCCGCCACAAATCCATCATTTGACCCCACAATCTGCCGGGATTTCTTGCGTAATGTGTGCAAACGTGGTCGCCGCTGCAAATTTAAGCATCCTGCCCAAAATGAGTGCGAGAAAATCCGGTGAGTTTTTGATATTCGTGAAGTGCTTTCTTTATCTGCAGATTTGAGCGTAAGTCTCATCCATCTGCTTTTGTTTTCGTCCAGCTTGACAGTCATTTCTGCGTTATGGGTTTCACGATGGCTTATTGCACTGTGCTCCTGCCCGTGATAATCTTAGGGAACGGACAACACCGACAGTTGGTTGTGTCATTATTCGATTTGCAGGTCTGCATTGATGATTCAGTGGTTTTTTCCCCGAAGTCATTTGTTTCTGCTGCATGTGACTTGTCCCCATATTTGTTTCTTTTTGAGCTTGCATGTATAAAATAAAACCGCTAGTTTCCGTTCAGTGATAGAAGGACGGTTGTCATTTATACATCTGAGACTTCGAGCGGTTTATAGCGTCGTAATTTCTCGTTAGGTTAGGCGCGATACCGTGTCGGGCGATAGCTACTTACTATCTCTCGTCAAAGCGTGCATTCGTGGTGGCAGATAGCAGTCTGGTCTCACTCAAATCGTTACTGCACCTGGCCTTAGGAGACCTTATCTTGGTTCTCTACAGCTCCAGAGCTTAGACATGATTTGCAGTTTCGTCCCTGCCTTGGCAGTAATGGGGGCGCTCTTTCTACAATACTTGTGCTTCGTCATAAATACTCCCAATGAAGTGAAATGACCATCCTTTGACCGTTAGCTTTACTAACTTCCTCCGCCGTAATCCGAAAAGGTATGTGTGCGTGTCTCTTTGTACGTATGCTTGAGAAACAAGCGATGAAAGCGAAACGGCCGGTCAGCAGCAGTCAGTCAGGCGACATAACGTTATAAACTTTGAAGACTACGTACGCTTTTTGAGTCTCTTTTTTAACTCCAACAGTGTAAACATTATTCGCGATACATGTCAGTTTCGCCATGTATTCTCCCTTTACATCTGCAAAATCTCGTGTAGACAAAGTTATTTGAAACAGTTTGTGTGTAGCCACTGTGCGTTATTGTAGGAGTGGTTTGTGCCACTTTTGACCAAGTTCTATATTAGAGGTAAACGCACATTTCACAATCCGTGAGACATATTATAGGGTTCTACATAATCAGCAACGCTGCAGTAATGTTTAAATTTAGTCTGATGTTTGCAAAGCCCTAGGTGTATGAGTCGGAGAACGTGCGAACCCAGTAGCTAGAACACC
>LUCM01010313.1:0-22711 GCA_008360955.1 Fasciolopsis buskii | reverse complement strand
AAAGGCAGCTTCATGAACGATACCCAAGAGACAACTGCCACAAGAGATAATGAAAAGGAGTTAACTGATTGGTAGTCGATTTACTAATTATTGACCGGTAAGACAAAGAGACGGCCAACCAAATATCCAAGTTTCAGAAGTGGTATTACAAAAGTGAGTGTGCAATCCAATATTAAAAACGTAGCTCACTTTCAAAGATAATATATTGTCTTCACGACAACGATCCCGGATGGCTTCAAACAGAAGATCCGCAAAATCTTTACCCTTGCCCGAATACACCGGATGACTAAGGCTTTGTGCAACTGGTCCGTTAGGAGCTATTCCGAATGCTTTCATATAGAGCCGAGACAAAGCTGTTTCTCGCAGACCATACGCTGGTCGTGTTTTGTCAACTTCGGGGACGAGCAGTCTTAAACACGGATAAAAACTGGCTCGACCCGATGCAGGACGTGTGTCCGCGGAACCCAATGCGACATACTGATCTTCCCACAGTTGGAGAAAATGTGAAAGTACCTGACGGCGACTTTTTGCACTTGCACTGACCTTCAGCTTTTCGAACAACCGGCAGCAAGTGAGGAACTTTATACGTTCAGCAATGCGGTTACCCTCTTGTTCAATATTCATTGTCAAACCAAATGGTCCCAGTAAAAATTGTAGTTCTAACTGCAAAAAATCTTCAGAAGGTGAGGAGAACTTTAGAAAATATTTTCATAACAAAAATCAGCAAAAGATCGTAATTTAAACAGATGGGGGCTATATTTTCATCCAAAACAATCAGTGGATAATCACAATAATCGTAGTTACTAAGTCTAGTTTGCCCGGTTTTATTCTGCAAATAGCCAATGCGAACAGAATGAGAGAGGCTTCGTCATTTTGCATGCAAAAGAAGTGCTAGAGAACTCGGTTTCATAATAATGGTTTCATTGAAAAAGTCAAGTAACTGAAAAGGAATAGAACGGTTGTCTGAATTCAGCTCAGACCTGTAAAACTTATCCGGTAATTGTCTTCGTGCATATGGGCTCTGGATTTCAGTGGTAACCCAAACACCCCCCGAGGTGGAAGTGAGATAATTCAAACTAAAAAGGAAGCCAGGCCATGTACAGGAACAGCAACCTTGAATACTGATATTCACAGACTATATCGCTTAATATTTCGATGAGCGATTTTATGGAGGGCAAACCAAAGCTAAGTCCATTTCACATAATCAATCCCGCTGATTAGGGTTTTGACCTTCTCGCTGTTGCACTAATCACGTCAACTTATCGCCTATTCACAATCAATTTCAAATAACAACGAGGATCGAGTACATTTGCCAGTGAGCACGTCTAACATGTTCGGCGGCTGTAAGCTGCCTAAATTAAACCATCACTCCGGCGGTGGCCAAGCGGATTAAGCGTTCCTCACGCCAAAAATGTCAGAGATTTGAATCTCAGGTACTTCGGTCACTTTGGTGATAGAAGGAGAACTCGCTGTCACCCAGCTCCATATACGGCTCACTGCCACTCCAGGCTTCAGGGTAACGGTCGTCGATCGCCCCCCACCCAGGGTAGTTGGTCCCAGTGGCTATGGGGCATGTTCCTTCCGCTACACTCGTGCGTGAAGCACGTCATGAAAAATAACAACTGAGTCCCAACACTCGATTAGTCTCAGCATTTACTTTTTACTGAACATACAGAATGTGGCATACGGACACAAATTTGCATAAAAACGATTGCCTCGATCATTTATTTCCCGGCTGCTACAACCAACTAAAAATGCATGCAATGAAGGGGATCTAGAGCCATTTAGATACCACCAGTAGTTGTGATAATGAAAGAGACTGGATCAATATACAAGGCTAAATAAACCGACCGCGGTTTAAGTCTGAGATAATGGAGGAGTGAGACCAACTTGCATAAAGGTAACTTTGGGAGGAGACTGAACAAAGTTTTTGTGCTCAGTACAGAATCTTTAAACAAATTACGGCAGCTGTCGTAAGTAGTGAGTGGAAACAGATGTGTTGTTGATTAGTACGTTATCCATACGCTATTTGGAACGACCATTCTTAGCACAGGATGCCCGAGACCGGTTTCAGATTTAACCCCATAGAGCCAGTGTGCACAATCCTAATTTGAGAGACTTAATAAATCACTAAGAACGTCCACGTTATTCAGGCTAGTTCTAATTACAATATTCAAAAAAGTTGTTCACGTAGAGAATATTATGGAATCCAAATCTAAACCATAACCAGCAACAAGCTGTGCCAACCAAATCACGTTTTAGAATACAAAAGTAAGCTTCGTTAAGACGAAGTATAACATTACTTTTTATTACGCTTCTGTGTGAGTGCACCAGAAAGCGTACTGAAATAAATCACTCACCGCAGAATTAAAACAGTCGGTTTTAACGGAACTTTGGAACGGTGGCAACTGATCTTACGTGACAACAGCAAACTTCTATGAAAACAATGAATGATAGCGATGGACTGCACACAATTCAAGACAGAAATTTTTACACAAACTTCACCCCACGTTAACCGTTTATTTGGTGAGTTAAAACATCGTCCAAATTGGGAAGTCAAACCTAGGCTCAGTAAAAGAACACTTATAGACAAGCTTTCCGCTGGGCGAGAATTACATTGCGAACCTGAGACATTCACATCAAGCTAAGGTAACCGAAAACACGAAAAACGGCTGGATATGTCATATATATATGTATATATAATGAGAGGGGGAAAGTTTACAACAAAGAGCGCTTCCAACCTCTGAAAGAATATTTCTGCAGACAACTTCACGTATTTTCCACAGTCACTTTGAAGCTCACAAAATACCGTACAGATTGGAGGAAGTACACGCTTTTCACAGAAGTCCAAAACAAAATAATGTGTTTCACTTAGTTCACATATTGGGCATAGCCTATATACAGAGGTATCAGGGAAGAAGTACATTAGGCAACAGGATCAAGAGGACGGTTGAATCCACCGCGACGATTCATGTATTGACGATATTTTCGCTGTTTTACAACATTTGCAACATAGGCTGCATTCCCGATCACATGCTTTCCCTTCGTCGAATCGAAGTTGCAAAAACCCATTGTGCGCATCATCTCCTTTTGTTCATCCGTCAAAGATTCATCGTTTTCTGGAAAGAAAAAGAATACAAGGAGGTTATGATAAGCAGCGAAAATCTCATCAACATGAATAAATCGTGATACACTTCACAAACTGAGTTTAGTACTATATACACATATATAAAGTGAATTTTCTCAAAATATCTTGTATGCAGCTTCCTGGTTGCCAAGATAAAACCGCATGACTGACTTCGATTTTCAACCAGGTCCTTCCGAGTCCCCAACCAACGACAACAGTCGTCTCTCGGATACTAAAGAGAAATTCGAGAAGCAATAACCAAGAGTATAGTGTAAGTTAACTAAAACCTATAAGCCAAGTCAAAGAATAAGCACCACCTCGTTTTTTCCAACCTTGTTCAGCATGTTCAAAAACGCATGAAAAGCGACGTGTATATGGGCAAAACCTGTCCAAGCAACCAGAGGCGACCAACGGTGATTATATCAGTCTGCGGACGACTGTCTGCACCCAACACACGACGACCCACCTCGTCATTGATCACCCGATGTTCCCACCAAACGTGCAATGGTTCGGTGACATCGGTGGTCGAACACAGAAATTCGTCGGGCATCCTCAACACGAATAGGCTAAGCTTCCTAACCGTAAAGCAGAACACTGCGAACTGTGTTGTACACCCTATCCTTGAGAGAAAGCCAGATGTCATGGCGGTCATAAGTGTCGCAGGTTCGCAAAAGCTGTCCTGGCTTTCGCAGTTCGTGATGAGATCAGGTGATCAGGTTCTGGAGACACTTGAAGCTGTTAACACTACAGTGGGTGAGTGCAGGCACAAGCTGCCGTCAGTCTTGAAGAAGTTCCTTGCCTTTTGAAGGTGCAGAGCACATACCATACCTAGATAAGTCAATCGCCAAGCCGTCCAATTTGTTGAACTGCCTATGCATCAGCGCTCAGCAAAGCGATATCATCGGGATATTTCGAATCAGAAACTCTGTCCCCTGGGAAGAGTTCAACTCCACTAATGGACCAAATAAAGCGTTCTGTAGAACACAGTTGAAAATAAGCGGGGATGTAGGGCAGCGTTGCTGCACTCCAAAGGAGAAGACGAAGGGTGGCGAAAGCTGACCATAGGTATGACGGTACAATACTTTGAGTATCGACACATACTTCTCAGGTGCTCCATTTCTCAGCAGTATCCTAGTGCAAACCTATCAGTGAAGTCAAAGGTTGCGCTGGCAATTGGAAAGTGAAGCCATGCTCTAACGACTATCAGAGAAGTAAAGATTTGATCGACGTATCCGCGACCGATGCGGAATCTGGTCTGATCTTAGGGATTTTTAAAGGTATTTTACAACCTACGAAAAATTACGTATACTATCGGCTTCGATGCTATTGGTATTAGGCTAATCCTTGTGTGGTTGGAAATCTTTGTGAGATCTGTTTAAGCATGAGGGCAACAAGAGAAGTCCCTCACCAGGAGTGGATTTACTCAGAATCCCAAACATTCGAGAACAATATATGAAGTCCCATTCTATCACCATTAAATAGAACTATGGATGGGTCTTCGGAAACCAGCGCTTCGTAATGTCCTCATCTTTTCACTTCTTCGAGGACTTCCACTTCAGAAGACAGAGCACGAGATGCTTGCCGGAATAGCTTCAGGAAGGAATGATGCGGAAGGCCAGGCTAACGTGTGCATCAAAGTATTCCGTCCGGCGAAAGAGATGTTCTCGATAGGCGAACCATCGGCTTTAATAGTCATTTCGCATTCACTCGATGCTTCTCTATCGGCAACTCGGATAAGGCAAAACAGCCTAGGGAGTTAGTTCTCCATGGGAGGATACTTCATCCCTAATGTGTAATGAGCCCACCAGAACTCGCGACCTCAAGGTGGGCCTGTGTGAAGCCCACGTTTTGCTTTCAGTTATGCTTTTTTGGTCTCGCTACAAGCAAAGATGGACGGGAGTTTAGAGACTAAGTAGAAGTCCAGGGAGTCACAACACGACAAGTAGTTGCATAATCTCTCCAATGATTGCGAGGCCATCACGTTACAGTGGTAAAGCATTCCTTTATCGTTGGAAAGACTCCTCTCTCGCCAGATAAGCACTATAGAGGGTATTCTTCACGGGATTGTTAACCTATATGACCGTCAGTAGTGGTTCCAGTGGTGAAGACTAGCATCCAGTCAGTCTGAGGTAAGCTCCGAGTTAAAAATGAGTCTGAGAAGTGAGCGCTTTAACATGATTGGACCTAGTTTGATTCCATGTGTGAAAAAAAACTAAAGCTGCCAGGAAGTGATCCAGTGAAAGAATGATATGCAAGTACTACTGAAAAGAAGCAGAATCATCAAGCTAAGAGGAAACCAGACAATCATTACCTTCTATTGTTTGGGCTGCTTCGGTGGCAGTGGGAGACTTCGGACTTCGAGAATGAGAGCGAGACCTCGACTGGGATCGATAGCGTTCATCTCGACGCTCGTGTCGCCGGCGCCGATAACGGTCGCGATCTCTATCCCTGTCGCGATCGCGATCCCGATCGCGGCGCAAACGATCCCGATCTACATCACGATCGTAATCGTAGTCACGATCCCGACGATAAACTTCATCCCGTTCACGAAAAATGACATCTCGCTCATCTCTTTCACGGTCTCTTCCGTGTTTGCGATCTCTTGAATGACCATCTATTCTCTCACGATTTCTGTCGCGTGACTTTGAACGCTGTTGACGGTCATACTCTGAACAAATTAATTGAAATATCCGATCAAAGCTTAAGTGTTTTCCGTATCATTTTCAATAGGTAATTAAAAAGTGAATACATGCGTACACGAATGCCCGAAATTAAGCATACGTTGTGGTGGTGGCACATCAGGGCACACATCGAAATTTATTTAACTAAGTTAATGAAGCACTCGTAAATGAAAACTAAGTACTCGTAATGCGACGGTCAAACTATGACTCCGCGTAGAGATATGGAGAACTCAGCTTTGGTTGTGACACTGGTTGGTGCTTCCCACCTTCCTATTTAGGACTTAGAGGATGAGGACTGTAGTTGGCGGGAGACACTAGCAACCACAGCCACCAACTGAAGTCAGCAGCGCGAATACCGTATGGCCTGTCTGCAGCACTAGCGCCCCATAGTGTGCACGGTGGAGATACAAGGCAAAAACATTTTCTTGCCGTCCATTATTCTCCCTCTTGTGAAATTTTTTGTATAATTCTACTTAAATACTTTTACGCCGACACTACGTTTGTTTTCAAGCCAGTGGATTATACATAATATATAGAGACCTTGCAATTCAGTTCAAAAAATTCGTAGAAAAATAACTGATCAAAACAGATGGACTCCTACATGGTCGATCCCCATCGCCTTGCGTATGTTCTTGTGGGAATCTAAGGCCTTGGTCGGGAACCCTAATCGTTCTTTCATCTATCCATTGGGACCCTGAGCAATGTGTCCCCCACTGCAAAAGGACTACAGAAATACAATGGGTTCCGTAAAATATCGATCGCCGTGCAGGATAATCAGGACCGCACAACTCACTGCATCGAGTACGACGGATAGTGACAAGTGGGGTACTGCATGAAGTCCGTGTTAGGTGAACGCCCAAACAGCTACTGAGTCAGGATTCTGCGCGGAAGGCTTCGGTTAGGGTTCCCCAAGAAAGACCTCTTAGGCAGCGTAGGCTACCGCGAGGTACCACAAATTCCAGCTCGGTGACATAGAAACGACTAAATCAGCATCGAATGTACCGAAGTGAAGTACTGTCACAAAGGGACTGCACCTTGACGTGGTGCGGTGGCTTGTGTGCCTCCATGATCTAACGAATTATACACGACGGCGTATCTCAATCCGAAGATCCAATCATGCCTGGAAGGTCAGTGGATAGTGGCCTGAAAAGTAGCCCCCTGGTCCTCCAGCTTGAGGGTTGATCTGAGTTAGCAACTCAGTCGAAAAAACGAGTGGAAGACTAATTGATCCAAATAGCTGGGCTTCTACTCAGCTATACCCCGCTGCCTTGCGGTCAGGTTCTTGTCAGAACCAAAGGCTTTGATTGAGAACCCTAGTCGTTCTTCTGCTTAGCGGCTGGACTCCCTAGCAGCACCCGTCCATCAATCCTCATGAGTTGCACTCCTACAAATAATTTCATACTGCATCGGCTGTCGCGCAAGATAATCAGGACCACGCCGCCCATTGCATCGAGCGCAGGTGTGGTGGGTAGTGATGAGTATGCTACTACTCAGAGTTCCCTCTCTTTCATTCAACCTGTCACTTCTGTCTCCAACCCAGCGTCTTTGTCCCTTCTGCCTACACATAGTGTCCCCACTGATAACGCGCCCGATACTCCCATCGCTCATTGTCAAATAGTGTAGCAGGTGGCCTCCAGTCTGCTAGCTCGCATTTTTCCAAACATCGTCAGCCTCTGAATCCCAGTTCCTTCAATGTTTCGCTTTAATGCAGGCTGGCCAACAGGCGTGTTTTGCTTTGACAGTGAACTCACTTTCGATGTCAGCTGCGTCAGTGAAACATGAATTCAGAATTCGAGTAGAGTAATTCAGCTAACTGCGCCAAATGTCTCGCCACGATGTTTCCTGTACACTTCAAGAGACGAAGCAGCTCAAGCTGTGGTTCAACGCGTTGTAGGAATAGTCTTGAGTGAGAAGGCTGAAGCAGCCCTTTTAGACTGGATCCTTGTTAACAGTCGTTTGTGCGCCGTAAGACTGCAGAGATTAGATGGCGTCCGGAAGGATAGTAGTGTTAGGCGCAATTTATTTGTCATCTCGGTATACGTTCCAACAGACCTTAGCACTGACATGCAAAAAGACCAGTTTTATGATGACCTTGTCACCCTTGTTCGGAAGAGTAAAGGCTTTAGTATTGTAATCGTAGCAGGTAGTTTCAGTGCACAAGTTGGAAAACTGAGTGTATTGGAAGCCTGTATCGATGGGCGGTGCCCGTTCCCTGTTAGTGAACAGAAAACGGGGAAGAATTCTCCAATTCTGTGCGGACAACAACTTATTAATGTCTAGTACGAATTTCCGACACAGTTCGCGTCGCACGGCGAAATGGACGAGGTGATGGAAGATGCTTTAGGAGGTCTTCAGAATGTAGGAGTTGACTTGGGAAATAGAGGGAAGCCGTGTGATCTAGATTACGCAGATTACGTTATGTGTCCGTTCGAATCCGCGGACCATGCACAACAGGCACTAGACAGACTCTCTAGATCGGTTGCTCAGTTTGGGATGCGCTCTTCACCTTCAAAGTGCAAAGTGCTGTTACAGAACTGGACGAGAGTAGTGCCGAACTTGGGACTTGGTGGAGAGGAACTAACGATTGTGGACGGTTTCACCTACCTCGACAGCTGCTTGTCGAACGACGGTCGCTCGGAAGTAAAGGTAAACACGCGTATCTCGAAGTCCCGAGCAGCTTACGCTAGGCTGAAGCACTTTTGGCGTCGGCCTGTATTCCACTGAATTTGAAAGATCGCGTGTACTGTGCCGCAGTGCGTTCAGTTCTGTTGTGCGGTTGCGAGACATGAGGTATGCGTATGGGAGATATTCGTCGCTTGGAGGTTTTCGATCACCGATGTCTACGTAGTATGGCTAGGATTGGATGAAATGACCAGGGGAGTAATGAAGGGGTCGGAAATCTAGTACTAGGCGTCGGCTCTCAGAATACCTTATATCAGCGTATGAAATTTAGTAGACTGCGCTGGTTAGGTCGTGTTGCGTATTGAGAACCCTCGTATACCATACCGTGCCATATTTTGGGTTCTTCTTAAGGAATAGAAGCCGTGTGGACGTCAGCAGATGATGTGGCAACGTGGGATGAGAAAATTCACAGCGGATTTAGTTAAAGTAGGTGCCTAACGTCTTTGTTGGGGTCCGAAGGACCCGTCACCCAGCCAGCTGGATACACTGAAGGATATGGCAGTGAATCGTGAACAGTGGCAATCGTGTTATTTTCTACCGAATCAGAATGCCTGAAATAGTGCGTGTGCACAGTTAGACTGTGTTCGGTGTGTTGGCTGCAGCAGTGTCTTATCTTTTCCCGCCTGTGTAGGTCCACTCCCTGTTCTCCTTGAATATTCACTTTCTTTATAGACATGTGACTGTGGGTAAAAGGCAGCGGTTAGTGAGGCTTGCTCTGCTGTTTAACGATAAAGGATGATTACGATGATACTGATGAAGTAGGGTACAGGATCGGCACACAATTACGGATCACAGTTTGTGCTTTCCCAGCCCCTTTTGTTTTTTCTACTATTACTTCACTGAGGAGAAAAGTACTGCAGGTATAGTACATGCCACTATCGACACCTACATCGGTTATCCGTCATATCCCCTGCCGTTTCTAACAAACGGTATTCATCCCATCTGAGTGTTGATCCAGCAGGGCAGGATCCATCAACGCACGTAAAAGCCGAAGGCAGTCTTTTAAGCCCTCCACGCCAGGTCCATCCGATTGCTACAACCAAACATCTAACCTTGCAACGTAGGCGCTCTGACAGAAACTAGGTTGAGGTTAAAACGTCACCACAAGTTTTCGGGGCAACTCGGGTTAGCCGTCCTCCAGTAAGATTAAGCCAAAGAAGTGTCCAAGCATCACATTACTTCAAAGGTACTTGTCAACAGACAAAAGCCGTAGCTTGTAGTATCCACTGGCTAAAAGAACTAGGTGAACTCCCAACGTGCTGTGGACGACTAACATGAGCTGCGTTGAGTATCCAGCTGCCCTATTTCACAATAAGGCTTTGACTTTGTCTTTTATGACGAGAAACGTTGATTCGCAGTGCAAAAGCAGCGTTCTTGAAAATACGCAGAACACGTCAGGCAGCTGAAATGGACCACCCCGGCCAGAGGGCGGTTATCAGTAGCCAAAGTATGACAAAAAATTTCGTCAGCGCCTACCAAATTTTTACACACCACTGGGGTTTCATGAACGCAAACATACTTAGAGATTAAGGGCTCCCGTAGGTGACATAGCATCGGTACATACGAATGTTGCTATGTGCATGCTGAACTGCATTAAACCAATCAAAACACATAACATTCGAGGATACGTGTATAAAACCTGCAAATGATGGGGTAGAGATAGGCATCAGTCAGGCGTATTCCACACACTAAGCAAAATTATGATGCTCGTGGCCGTCAGTACAAACGCCATACTCCACAGCACGACGACAACGAAAGTATTCCCATGTATTACATTTGTCATAGCTGTTCATTGTCCGCTGTTCTGAGCAGAGTGGTCGATCGGACGCGTCTTTTCACGAAGACTCGTCAACAAGAGTTCACAATAGGTTCACTCGCGATTTTGCGTGCAACATGGCACCCAATTCAGGTCTAAAATCTTTGGGTGGTTAGGCATTTCGAGCGCTTGTACCCTTGCAGGACGGTTGGTACAAAAACAGTAATCCAGAATGGGGAGGATCCCACAAGTGTTAATGAGAAGGCATTGGGTTTTACTGGGCCGTTTAAGAGGGAGTGCAAGTTTGTTCATGTATGCTACTTTATTTATTTCTAGTAACCTTATATTATAAACCTTGTTAAGTCCCCACTGGCACTCACCTCGAGGCATATTCTATGTATTATTCCCCGACAATTTTCCTCCAAGGGGGTGGGGCGAAAACGTGTAGGTCTGCAAGGTAGGTAAGATAAGACCTCGTGAGCCGGAGCTCAGTAAATGAGAAGGTCGACATGGGAAACTTACTAAATGGTGACACGAGGCCCCAAACTAAATGCACCCGCAAATCGAAGGCCGCGCCGAGCCCGAGTGCGCTCAGTTCAGTCCACGAGGCTTCGCGATATTTGGGCGGGATCTACGGGCGGTATTTTTTAACTGGACCGGGTTTCGTTAGTAAGTTTACGTCCAGGTAGCAGACAGACGTCCTCGAAGTACGTCTGCTGCCAGTGATTTCTTTTGTCTGATCATTTGGCAGGGAGCAGTTCGGGCAAGGAATTATTGTTTAATGAAGAAGGGATGGCTGAACAAGTTTCTCAGTGAAGGCGGGGTGCCTGCTCAAACCTAAATTATGGCTTATAAAACATGTCGCAAACCGCCCGGTCGTAAGTCATTAGCATCCACTACCCGCACAGTTGGCCCATGACGCACAGCACTCCTAACCACTGTTTCCCTCGCACTGTGATCATACAACAGTAAGCTTTTTCAGGCATACCAGAGAACAGATAGGTCAAAGTTAGTAAGAGCATGAAACTATAACTCTTGGAGAGTGGAAAGGAAGAGAGGTGGAAGTTGAGACAAGGAAGGGGATGGATGTTGCTTCTGCCGGATAGACGATAAGTCAAGCCCGCGGAACGTCCTGGGGGTAGACTTCCGGGATGCGTCTTTTTCGTGAACGTATGAACACTGTGTTGATTTTGTTTGTGTCTTTTTATCTACGCATGCCATGGATGCTGGGTTTGACTCCCATTTGTTCTTCCTCTCTATTTTTCCCCTTCTTCCCTCTTTAGCTCTTCCTAAATTTTGTTTCTTTTGTTCACTCCCAGTTTCCTGCTTATCCTGCTTTCATTCATTCAGTTACTCAGTCAGTCATGGTCTGTATCTTTGTTTTGACTGTGATTGAAACGGCCCTCTATCTCGCTTTTCCCCTGTATTTCTTTCTAAGTTACCCGCACTCTCTTTCCTCCGTTATACATTCTTGCGCCAGTCAGCTTTGTCATGCGGCTTCTCTTTTCTCTTTGTCTTTTGTGTTTTGTCTTCTGTCTCGTGTATTCCTAGGAGGGTACCTTATATTCTTCCATCTCTTTCGGTTTCCTTTTTCCATTTATCTTTTGTCTTTTGAGAGAGAGTTGATTTCGGTTTGAGAAGTCTGCAGTTTGACTGCGATAGTTAGTCGATCTTGGCATCGTGTGGATGATGGACCAATGTCACCCGGCCAGACCTTTCAGGATGAGCGTAGTGATGCCGCTGGTCCGCCCCAATGCAGATTCCTGCAGGCGACTGTCCATCAATGCAGAGAGAAGGCCCACGGGACTAAGCACGGAATTCGCTGAGGTGAACCCTAATCAATTCAGCTGCAGCTGCCACCCGATCATCCACCAGTGTGGTCTTCGGAGTCGGACGTTCCTCTCCCCGCCGCGTGTGGGGCGTTGAGTAAAAGGCCTTCATCTGTGTTTCGAATTGCATACCGGGGTATTATTTATCAATGAGCCGGTCTATTTCTATTTTAAACATTGTTTTTCTTCCTACCTGCACGACTACTCCCGGTAATTAGTTCAACGAGGGACATACTGTGACGGATAATGTCCGGTTCCTAGCCCTCATTCTTGGAAATTATCCCTTTGGCCTCAGTGGGTGAACGCCAAACCCCGATGTGGAAGCTCGCCTGTGCATGTCCGTTATCATTTCCCTATGTTGTTGAAATATCAGTTGTCGGTATGAAGTTCCTTCTGCTCCGCCAGCACTCCACAATGTACAAGCTCAAAGTTCTGAACCTATTGGTATAGAACGTCTACTTGAGAGCACATAATCGCCTTACAGCCCTCCCGTAAACTTTTTAATCATGTTTCTGTCCCTCCTCAGGATTGACGGATAGGTCTGAATGTTTACCTCTAGATGAGGTTTAATTCGGGTTGAGAATAGCCTGGGAACATAGTCAGGAATTAAACTATCCAGGATGCGGCCGAGCTGTTTTAGCCTGAACATGGCCTTCCGGCCCAGTGCCATACAGCGGACTGCCTCTAACAGGTCGTCCGACACGACTGACCCTCCATCTCCACCCTGCGCCGTTTGATTTTTGTCTGGAAACTCATGCATTGCACGTCACGTCGCAGATTCTAATCTTGCCTCTAAAAGTCCTCGGGGTATTCACAAGACCATAAAGATACATCTTTATTTCGACGGTTCGGCTGTCTCAGTAAAGGATTTAGTTCGGTTTGTGTTTTCGTGCCTCTTCTGCTATTACTGAAAATGATGAAAAGGCCTCGGCCCAGTGCAGATCTTTCTGTCACTCCATCTTTGGCGTCCAGGTTTTTGGAACGTTAACCGTTCACCCGGGCCTGGAATTTTCAATCTCGCAGATTATGTGACTCCTATGTTCTAACAGTCGGTGACGGCTAACCCACTCGAAGGTCTTCGAGAAATTTAGTGAGGTTACGTGCAAGTGAACTTCTCTGCCAACTGTTCCAATATGCCAATCCACCGCCTCGATGCTGCTTGTTTACCACTATCAGTGTCCTATGAATCCATGCTAGATATCGTCCGAGTGGCCGTCCTCTAGGTCTTTGAGGAGAACATCATCGATTTTGCTTTCAGTGTCTTTTGAGACTATCGACAGCAATGCAACTGGGTGATAATTTTGAGGATCGGACCGATTGCCAGATTTGAAGGTCGGAGGGCGCACGCGAATCTTCATTCCTCTGGGACATGGCCCTCTCCCAGGGGACGGTTAAATAGCTGTCGCTGATGAGATAGTCTGTCTACGCACGATAGAGAAGATGTCGTTCAGACCTGGTGCTTTTGGTGTGCTTAGCTTTCGCGGAATCTGTTCGACGGAAATGCTAATTAACTCGGCTCCTCTTGCGGTGAACCTATTTCTCCTCCCGCTGCTGCACGTTTATTCTAAAACGTGTGGTCCGGGAGCAGCGAGCGTCTAGGGGTATTATCCAGCCGGTGCATCGGCCTATTTATTGTTGCTCTCCGTTTTTGCCTCATGTGACCCACGCATATCTGCAATCACTGGCTTGGCAGCGGACACCGGAGCTAACTCTATGCAGAGGCTCCCAGGATCCGACTGAACCCAATTTAAGAATTCTTTCTGTTACTCCGCAGTGTCCTGCTTGCGCTGATCGTTATACGTGCTTCATGGATTTGAACATTTATGTTGGCTGAGTTGGCGTTTAGGTTGCAAAATCTTCGTCTCCCGTAGGGGCGATGCCGTCAGTGCTGTTTTCCAATCATCCTGATCCCACTCTGTTTACAGGGTTCGGAATTCGCCGAAGGTATCACGTCGAATGGCGACAAAACTTTTGCGAACTAGAAGCCATGAACAGCTTCTTTTGGGGTTAACCACCACGATGTTTGGGATAGCTGGGAGCATCCTCACGCGGGCCTATTAGTCTTGAGATTTTTGATGTACCGCTGCTCATTTTCGGTTTGATTATTAATGGTCCAGTAGTTGGCCTAGGCGCCGAAAAGTGCATTGCCTCCGACGGAATTTTCTCGATTCCTGCCCAGCACTGGCCGAAATAGGATAAGAGGAACAGTAAAAAGTGAACCAAGAAGCTTCTCATACCCGGAGAGGCGTCCTTATCAAAATTCCTGCTTAAGGTTTTTCTGCTTGCGCCACGGTTGCCGCGCGTACAGAATTAAATGCTAATGTCACGTGATCTCACAGCCCCAATGGGGCCGAAACTTGGAGTGCCTGATGGCAAACGAGTCGTTGGTGAACAGCTAATCACGTTTTCCTTTATGTTTTGATGGCTGAGCTTGATGCATACGTAGCAAACGTTTCCTCACCAGCGCAGCTAATACCGTTAACATGCAAGCACTATGAAAAAATCGGTGAACTGTCGGGTGCATCTATGCTTTACACATGTTTCATTTCTGGTGGTCATTTCTGTCAAAACATAACGAGGCAATTATGGGATTACCGGATGCCGGGCTCCCGAAAAAAGCGCTGGGCAAACTTTGAAATCAATGTTAAACTTTCATTTGACTTTGTCGACAGCACGTCCGTCATTGTCAAATGAACCGTGTTCGGAACAGCACAAACAACATCTGCTGCCACATTAAATTCACCGTGGGAGATTAGAAATACCCCGAGGGTAGCAGTCTTGAAAGTACTGATTAGAATGGCCAGTGGCAAAACACTTGAGAGATCACCGAAATTGTGCCTACATCAGTTTATTTCATACTCTGCTTGGTCGATGCCGCTAGACAAATGCACTTCGAGGGGTTGGTGTCACGGATTCAGCTCTAATCCGGACTTCAATTTTTATTTTGTTTCCTGCAATGAAGACAGATGCAGCGAGAACAAGAAAGTATGTGAGGAGGTCGAAAAATGACATTAAGGCTCTGAAAGATCCATTGCAACGATTTTGACGAATGTTAAATAGGAATTGCTGAAAGAAGATAGGCTCTGTGAATTTACAAATGCCAACTTGTGACAGAAGGAAGTGATCCCCGTTTACCGTTGGCAGTTTACAAAGATCATTGCGGACATGTTCAGACTGCATGGTACTTGCATTCAGAATCGTATGAACACAAAACACTCAGGAGAATGATATATTACGGCTCGCGTCCACGAGTCCAGTCAGTAGATCAAGCGTGGAACTCGATAATATATGCGAAGCTTAAGTCCTGGGTACGATGACAGATAAGCACTGCCAATGAGCTCTAATGAAAACGAAGCGAAATTTGAAAGCTTTGTGAGTGTAAAGTTGATTGGAAGACCTTGGGGTTGTTAGCGCTGAAGTCATGTGTGTCATTGCTGGAGCAAAAACATGATCAATCTTGAATAATTTGCAATTAATTGTGAGATATATACACGGGCAATACGACAACGTTAAACTGGAGTAACCTTGACGGACTTCGAACAATCGACCAGAATTGAAACCCATGTGAATGTAGCTCTGGAAGTCGTTTTGAAATGCTGGAAATATATGATTTTTTATTCTGTGATAGATTCTGACTGTCGTTTAGTATCTGCCCGCCATCGTTCATTGGCATCTGATCTTTGTTTGGTTACCTCAGCCTTGGGCAGCGGCTTACAAGTAAAATAATATTGTAGAAGATTGGATCGTTAGTTCTGTTAACCGGTTCTTGAATAACTAAGCGTGCGAGTGATGAACACAAGTTTCCACAGCCCATGGTTCATATTGGACATAACGCATGCAAATTATTTGATTTGATGACCCAACCTGGTTAGGGTGAAGATTGTTAAATCAGGTTAGATGCGACACATGCCCTGTTCGCCTAGTTTTAATCGCGCAGACAATTGATTTGCGACCAATAATAGTAGTAAATAAGTGAATGCACGAGGGCTTATCTATACACTGTTACTCAGCGTAAGGATTTCGTCAACCACACTAGCTGCGATTTACAGACCTAGTTGGACGTCATTACTCTGTTGAAAATAATTCAGTATTCAATTATGTACACCAACATTTATGAAACACGACGCTGATTTGGAGAGGGTTTTTTGTCAGTTGATGAATGACAACCCTCAAAAAGAGAAAATCCGAAATTACTTTGGAATTTCCAAGACGTTTCTCTATTCCACAAACTTTCCCACACGTAGGGCCATCCAATGGTACTCTCGTGTGAAAAATAATTTTATTTCTTGCCTGTTCTGTCAAACTAACTATTACTGAGCATTCTTTGAGAGCACGTTCACTGAAAGCATTCAACAGCTGCTTTAATCGGTCAATATTCACGTTCTGCCAGATTTCTTATTCTAGTCCCAGTCTGCATACGTTCGCCTGTAGATATCATTATCCTATTCGCGTCCCCTATTTCAAGCCGAAGATCTACTGAACTGTTAGTACCTGTAGATGTTACATAACTTCAGCTGACCTCGATTGTCTCGAAAACCGCTCCTGCACGGGATATACGCAAACCATGGAAAATCAACGTACCACCAATGATCATGAACATCACCGAGACAATTTTCTCCGCGGTTGTATTAGCCGCCACATTTCCAAATCCGATACTGGTGATTAGTGACAACGTGAAGTAGAGCGATGTCATGTATAGCATTGATTGTGGTGGAAGCTTGTTTTTTGGGCTGGACTCAAATCCGGTCCAGTTACGCGCGCCTTCGGTCTCGTTAGCTAGGTGAATTATCCACCCATGGTAAACGTGTTGTTTCAAGTCATACACGCCAACCATGTACCAAACACAAGCAAGCCAGTGAGCGAGTAGGATGAAACAGAAAATCATAATCAGCAGTATAGCAGCCACGTATTCCAAATACTGATCCAACTTCCGTAGAACGCGCCACAGACGAAGAAGACGAACGAATTTGAGAGCGACAAACAAGTTGGCCATGTGCTGTCCATGAGATAAAAGAAGAAAGTCATGCTTAAACGACAAATGACTTTGTATTTAGATAAGTGGGTGTGCGAAAATCCTTTTACTCATTTATTTTTCTACCATTTTCACTTGCATTTGTCTTTCAATTTGCGAACAATTCCGCTCATAGTCTTCGGGTAGAAAAGTCTTTTACGCTGCTGAGTTTTTATATCCGTTTCTTTAAATCATTTCCTACTTTATTGTCCATACACAGCGGGCAAATGCGCGTACTTCAAATAAAATTCAGGTTTAACGTTTGAAATTTTGCGTTCCCCTGTAACGTGACTTGAAGTGACACAACGTAAAATGGGCTCTGAAAATACAAATGACATTTTTGAATGCTGACAGAAGAAAACAAGGTCGAAGTTGGAGAATTTTCATCCCTTTTGTTGTTTTCAGGTGGGTTTTAGGAAGAACCATGGACTGTCTGTGTCACCCCGACTGTGATGAAATGTTTGCAGGCTTACCGCCTAGCTCAGTCATTAGAACACCCGTGAACAGCAACAGGTGCATCGAGTTCAAATCACCCTCTGCTTCTTTCAGAAGATTATTGATAAAAATGTGTGCATCTCTTCACCCCACGTAAGAAATTACTTTTCCTATGACGTACGTTGAGCTGAGTTCTTGGTGTCTGCTCCCATGTCGAGGGTAGCAATTAGAAAGACATTCTTCAACATAAAATATTCCTCCCTGGGGTATACACTAACCCAATATAAAGAGATGAGTTCTCCCGCCTCCGTTACCTTTAGAAAAAAAATTAGGAAGGCAATAACCGTGAAAAATTGTTAAACCTGCACGGTCCTTAAACTGCAATAAAAAGAGCCTATGAATCGGGCCTAGAGTATTGAGTGAATACAACATTCGATGTCTTATCTCAACCCACTCAACATGGTCTAGCCACTTTTTATTCTCAGTATTTGCCACAAATGCAGATCACTGTAATTATAGGCAGAACATCTCCGTCAATGAAACAAGTCAGTGCAAGTTTTACCTAACTTTTTATCTCCTTTATTGCGTATGTAGCAAAGCATAGGAAGCGACATATGTACTGATCACACTCTCACTTACTCTCAAACTAATATTCACATAAACCCTTTCTTCCGCATGTATTTAACAATTAGACCGTTCCAGGCGAGAAGTTCGGCATCACCTGATGATTCATTCTATATAACAGTCAACACTTCTTGCTCCTATATCTGCACGCACCACAAACCTCTGCTGGAATACTTTCAGACCGCCATCTCTCCTTATTTCCGTTCCAGTTATGTGCGTTTTCACCGTGTCTCGCCAATGGCCCACCATCCAGCTTCTGGCCCCACCTTTGCACGTCTCAACACACCGTAAATCAAGGTGACCCAAGGGTCAGATGAACAATCCCAGGTGAGAAAAATAGGATCTGCTCCAATGCCGCAACGAAGTGGACATTGCTCTTAGTCCTCATGGTTAATTAAGGTAAACTGATGACCCTGCTGCGAGTCTGTCTAGATATCTAGGCCACATAATTTGATCAAAAAACTAGTGGCTCTTTGAGCTGAAAGGTCTTTGCAATTGCACAGATTTACTACTGGAGCTAGCCGCCCGTGGCTAAAATTTCCACCACGTTGACATCCGATCGCCTTGAAGGCGCCCACACTTAGATCCCTGTTGCAGATGCCGCTACCGTCGTCTACCGCGAACATCACCCCCAATTTTCCCCCTCGACATTCACGGCATTCACTATACCAGTAATTGCTATCAGCTAAGGCTCCAAACGCAAACAAAAGAGCAAAGAAATCCGTTTTGTTTCACATCGGCTTACCAGCGTCATGTATATTATTCAGCGCATATCATGTAAATCCTCACTCCTCAATGCCCACGGAGTTTCCATTCTTCATGTCCTCGAACAATGGTTAGCCAAAACTCTTCTTCTTCGTCCCTCCGCATTTTTAAATAAGCTTTCAGCTATTTTCCTGGCCCTAGGTTCGTGGTAAAATGACCGACGGTCTATTTCATATCCATTTTATTACAGGGTGTCTGTCGTCCATCAGTGCTCATTCCACCGTCTGATTCGGTCCCTTTTGGCGAGCTGTTACCTTGCGCTCAAGTTCTCTGGCGACTCTTCATGACAGTTTAATAGTCAGGTCCATTTTATAGACCCGTTAAATCCGAATACTGCAGAAACCTGCACACTCGCCACCATTTTCCATTTGAACCTGCAACTGTGATACGCATCATCGGTGCGTATAGACAGTGTGTTCTCCTCGGTAGGCCAGTTTTGCTATTTCCCCTCATTTACTTATGCGATGTGATTTGCAATACCACTGTACCACTTGATTATGCGGCCAAGAATGTTTCTCGGTGTATCCGAGAAATATAGCAATATATATACAGCCAGCACAAGTTTTCAAACCCACTGAGACAAACATAAATAGCATATTGGTCCATTTTCTTCTTATTTGGTCTTCGTTTTTTTACTAAGCTACTTTCAACTCAACCAGGGCTAACATCACTGGTTCTCACTGTTCTCTTTTGAATGGCTGGGAAAAGGTCTCAAAAATTTCCTGGAAATTTCAACGGATAATACTGCGTTATACGTCGCATGCAGGTAGGATATCTTCCAGATACGGATGCATATTCTCTAAATCAAGCGTGACTTCATGCATAAATCTCTGAAAGTTTTAAGCCGCATCGCTGAGGCTGAAAGGCATCCTCACGAACTCACTCAGTCCAAAAACGTGATGACCATCGTTTTCTGTGAGCTCTCTGCATGGGAACTTTTCGTAAGCCCGCGGTAAATCTGTGTGGCCAAAAGCCCTGAAACCGGACAGCGATGAATTGAAGTCTTGCATATAAAGAAGCGGGTACCCAGCGGATACGGTGTTCCTGTAAATGGCTTTTTACTCTCTGTGGATTGGCCCCTGAGGGACCACATGGAAGGGAAAAGCTGAAGATACACGGGAAGTTCAGACGTTGCCCAGTTCCGACATGCAGCCGAATTTCGCCTTGGCTGAGCGGAACTTGTCAGGCACTGGGGGCAGAGGCCAACTGAAGGCTGGCGGTCCTGTGGTCTCTTATTAATGGGTTGCCTTATTTGCGACGGCTGAAGATGGACCGGTGTAGCTGTATTCCCGGGTATTCGCAAAGTAGCTCGCTGTATGGCTTTTGGGCTGGCGGTTCAGAGTGGTGAGGTGTAATCTGGTTGGCGACGGCGTGCGAGTTGGTCACGATCAGCGACGTTTGAAGGTTTACTACCATCCTGTGCCAAGCATCAACTAACAGATTGAAATGCTGGAGTAGGTCTATGCCACTAACAGGATAAGGACGCTGGCAAAAATGAACACCCAGCGAAATGCAAGATTCAGGCCTAGATCGAGGATGAGAGAAAAATGTCTTTACATACAGATACCGGTACCGTTTGCAGCTTGTATCGTCTACGCATGTGGAACAGCTAAATAACTCGGTTCACGAGGGATTACGCTCACCCTCGCACCTGTGTTCACCAGGAATGGTCGGTTCGGTGTCGTTCCCTTGATCTCTAAGCGGCGACAGCTGATGGGTAGCGCGGTGTGGTGTGTCTCGATGAAGGACCAGGACCGAGATTCCCTGTTTCTCGTTTGGGAATATACACGTCAGGTCACAATTATTGCAAGACAGTCAAAACGATTGCGATGCTTGCGGTAACCCTCGACGGATGGCAGGAGGGGACAATCTGGTGAGGAGCTTCTGCGCCCATATTGACGCCAGCTCTACGGATCTCGTCGCCGATCTCTTATCAACTGCTAACCGCTGTAAAGCATCATTGATCCCGGTCGAGATAGTTCTGAGGATGCGGCTCTGGAGGATCGGGAAGTGTTTAACGCCGGTACGCCTGGTCTATAGCTCGACTTGATGTCATCGAAAATTTCTGCGGTCTCCTCAACTGAACATGTGCCGATGGCACTACACAACAGATGACGTGGCAACGTGGGATGAGAAAATGTACAGCAAAGTTAGGTAAAGTAGGTGTCTCACGTCTTCGTCTTCGTGGTTGGGGTCCGAAAGACTCGTCGACTTGCTGGCTGGAGACACTTAAGGATATGGCAGTGAACCGTGAATAGTGGCGATCGTGTTGTCATTTTCTATCGAGTCAGAATGATTGAAAACACGTGCGTTTGTACAGTTAGACTGTGTTCCGTGTGTTGGCTGCAGCCGTATCTTATCTTTTCCCGCTTGTGTGGGTCCACTCCTTGTTCCCCTTGGATATTCACTCTTTTTATACAAACGTGTAACTCTGGGGAAAGGCAGCGGTCAGTGAGGCTTGCCTTGCTGTTTAACGCTGAACGATGTTGATAATGATGATGATGCACTACACAAAGGATGTAGACGCAGCGTGATTTATTTAAGCCATAGCTCCTTTAACATGGTCGTCGCCGAACGGTGCGCTTCTGAGACAACGCATAAACCACGGTAGATCTAAGGTTCACTGATTCCAGAGACGTGCTCCTTGACTCAGTTGTCCAATGCACTGATCTTACGTAGGGGCAGTCCGAGTTGTAACAACCCCATTCAACACTCCATAACTGCGCGAAGATACCATGGCGCTCCTAACCTGAAGGGTAAAATCTGGCGGAGGGTGACCAGCTACCCATCCAAGACGACAGACATTGCTAGCTATCCTGTGATTCTTGAACTGGAACTTAACCAACGCAAACGAGAGTTGAGGATTGGGTGGCGTGAATGAAGGTATATGAAAAGTTGTGGTCTCCCACTCTTGGGTCGGACGATGGTTATCGTTGCGAGGACATGGTTTTGTAGTTGAAAAATTGAAGCGAATAAAAAGTTCTGGAAGCTGCTGATAGGAAAGCGTAGCTGGAGGGCATCAAAATAAAAGGCAATGGGCAATAAAACTTACAACGTTAAAATTGAACCGTAAAGAAAAAATCGAGCGACAAACAGGATACCAGAAAAGAAAATAAGGACTCGATTGACTGATCGATCACGCCGGGCTCACCAATTTTAAGACTGGTCGTCTTCGCACGGATCTCTTACTGTTTTTGCTTGAGTAAAGTCAGGCAGAAAAGTACCAGTTAAACTAGCGTGAACAACGCGGTGGGCAGTCATCGATCGCTAAAATAGGCACTTGGGAGGGGAAATCCACGTTCGTCTGCATCGCCATAAGGCGCGAAGCCGAATTACTTCCTGCCAGTTTTCGGTTCTGGCGATTCGAGGAATTCCTCAATATCATATTGCAGGCCAACTTACCTGGCGTCTTGCAAACGACGCCGACTTGGCCAAACTTCTCTTCCTTGTGGTGACCAGTTCCTAATATAACACACAGTACCGACGGAAAACCAACACCAAAAGATGCCATGCTTGAATTTTCGGTAGTCTATTGCCTTATATTCCTACGATTAACGCGTTTTAGTAGGCCTCCATCCGCCGATTTCTCTTGATCTGTCTCAAATTTTACCCAATGCCCCCTCACAATTGCCGACCACCGCTACACCAACACTCATATTGTCTACACAGACCGGTCATCTCCATTCACTAGGCATTGGAGGAGAAGTGGGAAGAAGCCAATTATTCCTTTCGACGGGTTCATTCACCCAGCCTCTGCGGCTGTAAGGCCCCCACCCCTCATGAGCTTCCAGTCACCCATGG
>LUCM01010312.1:429426-487399 GCA_008360955.1 Fasciolopsis buskii | reverse complement strand
TCAGTTCTGTGGTGATCGAATACCGGGTCACCGCACTGCTCGCTTGTTGCCTCATCCGAGTTCGTTTCATTTCCTCTCACTTTCGGACCGTACAGTTTGATTTTCGGATCGACGTATATGCATACATTTTCCTGTCAAAACTGACGTTTGTTACAGACCATTTTGCGGGTACCAATAACTGGTTAGATGTGGTATGTGAAGTGCTACTTTTATCGGGATGCCCTCTAATTTATCTGATCAAATTCTACCTCATGAAAACAGTATGAATAATGATCCGCAGAAGAAAAAATCTATTTCATATACTCTTGACACATAATTTTGGGGCTTACCATATTGCCAGTTGTTCGTTGCCAACCGAACAGGCATAGCAATTTATTTTGTTTCTATCATGTCATTGTTGTTTATTGGTAATTGCTATTTTTTCAAACAGTCAATTACTAAGGCCCAGGCTGTCAGGCCGTGTAGATCGTATTCAAAGCCGTTGCCGTAATTAGTCCATCTAATTGGAGTTCATCTACCCGCTGTCCCTGGCCAAGAAAATCGATGTCGGATGGGTACAATATCCTCGCCTGATGAAATTCGACATACCCGTCGGAACAATTTGTCCGGCACCGTTTTGGCTAAGACTTCCGTGAGTCACAATCTTTCGACGCACGTTCGCACTCGATGTTTTACCCGGTGGATGGCCTATGTTGATATTTCCTAACAAGGGTGAAGCAGTTGTAATTTGTTTAGTTAATATCTCCAGATAAATAGAAACGTGGACAATCGTCATGAATTTATTTACAGATTTCAAGCTTTACATCTGTTTGTAGACAATAACAAAGCGAGTTAAATATGGAAGAATATGGTTGTCTAGGTCAACTATTCTGAACAAGAATATAAGGCATATATATACATATCAACCGTGGGCAAATTCTGCAAACACTATGTCGAATGTTTTCTTCTTATTCGCCGATTTTTCGAGCGGGATGTCCATGTGAGATTTAGTCACAACAAAACAGGGCACGTTATGATCAGACACGTGAATCATATCATGTCTGAACTTGAACTGCAACTTTCAGGGTACTGATAGTCTTTCAAATGAGAACTAACAAAATACTTAGGAAATCACCCCTCATTGAGCAATATTACATTCCAGTAGAAATAGCCGGGAAACACTATTCTGACAACTAGGACTTCAGGCCAGATGGAACGCTTTTAAATCACCGGTTTTTTTTTCTTGCGCTCTTCGTGGTAAAATTTCTTTCATTTATGATATCTCCCATACTGAAACGCTGAAAAACTATCGAGGTTTTATATTTGTCAAAAAGAGCAATCGTTATGGCCATCGGTTTTTCCTGGAACACTAATTCTCCAAAGGTAGTGCGTTTGTGAGTCACCTAGGATTGCTCATTGGCCTGTTTGCAGGGCCTTAGTTTTCCGGGTGCAAATGGGTGGCCGAAAGTCGTTTGTCGAACATAAGAGTTACCGAGTGTTTCCTCACTTGAGTACCACGTCACTGAGTAAAACCCGATAAGCTACATCCTTTACGTGCTTTATTCGATGGAACAGGCTTATTGACAAGACTAAATGAAAAACCACAAGCTCAATACTCAATCAATATTCTGTACACCTATTGAGGTCGATTTTTATCAATCTCTTTCGCGAGTTTTATCCCGGGTTTTCGATTTTCTAAAATAGTGCCAAAGTTGTCCAGTGTCGAACGCTCACCTGTACGTCCATACTGCAATTGACCTTTTAGGAAATAAACTTATGATTGGATAATGACGAGAAATATAAAACACGTCCAGTCAGATTGAAAGTCATTGAATTAGAGGATTTTTGATTACAGAATTGGGTGGTCTGAATCGTTTGCAGATTTCTCAGATAACTTAAAATTACATTTTTAGCGAAATCGGATACACATTATCCTCGTATATTTGGTTAATCTTTCAGAAAGTCAGGCTGTCAGTTTTGTTTTGAACAACAGACGTCAAAATCAAAACTCTGGACTCCCTTTTTGACAAATGTACAGACGGTGTGGTGATTGGAATTTTACAATGAAAACAATCGAACTATTTTCACTTCACGATTTCCTACTTGGTGCTAAAGATTAAATGAAACTTATGACTAGCACTGTATTCCATGTCCACGAGTCATTCACACGTGCGACCAAGCACGAGTCAAGGACCGATGACCCTTACCAATGATCTGTATGCTTCAACCGCTTTGACCTTGAGTCTTATTGGTTATCGCATTTTGGGTCGACATGCAACTATTGTCCGTGAATCCTATTGGTTTTCACGTGTGCGCCTCAACTGCTCAGATTTTCTGTTCAGACTCAGAAATCATGTTCCCCGTAGACTTCTTCTAGTCACTTCGGTCGCGCATGTGTGGTAAGGTGTGGATTAATAATGAACCGTTAAGGCAGAAGAATCTCAGGTGAATGTTGTCATTGCGCCTTTCGCTGTTGACATCGTCGCCGTTGGATTATTTGAATTACGTAAATCAGTGCCTCCATAAAATAACAATGATACTGTATCAAAAACAGTTTCGTTCACTGTAGTTTTGAGCATACAACACTAGGGCTATTCGCAGGAGCGACGCTACAGCCAATTTCAGGTTAATAAGTAAGGCACTGACTGGCCATGATGTGCTCGAACATTTGTTGTCCACATTGATGCCGTGGATGTTACTGAAATTTAAAGATATATATATACATATATATATATAGAGAGAGAGAGAGAGAGAGAACAATCTGTAGATGGGTTAAGGGCAACCGATAATTATGGGACCCAAACTGAGTACTCGTTTTCATTCACTTAGAAACAAATTGCGGTAGACAGCGAATAAACCAACATCAACCCTCCCTACCACTGGAATGAAGTTGTTCATTTGTCACAAGAAGGCAAACTTCCAACTATCTGCGCAAACGCCTACAGGATCCTGTAAGTGTATGTTTTTGGGGGTACGCAAATAATTTTCCCAATTCCCTAATCGATGATGCGACGGGAGTGGCATGGAACTGCGGTGAAAAAGACCAAATGCGTAGACAAATTGGCGTGTGCGTGTGTCGTTTATGACGTCAAACTTGGGCGGCGATTGAGGGTAGACAGCTAGTAGGCGCAACCGGTAGTGGGTGGTTATGGTCTGTGGCTTTATCACCTGGATTATCATGCCCCTCATCGGCCTGACAACAAGTTAATTTAGCTATTCGCTGGGACATTTAATTCGATGATTCATTGAAAATAGCGGGTTGCACATAGATGAGTCCATGCGTGAATGCATCCATCAATCCATCCATCCAACCATACACAAGCTTGTGTACGTGAATACATGCATACATACTACATATGTACATACACACGTACATACGTGCGATTTAAACGTTTACCTTGGAAGGTCGGTCACAGCAACAGAAAAGTCTTTTCAAATTCTCTTCTATCAACAACCAAATTCGTGAACAATACATATTCTCAGATAAACCAAACTGATTAAAAATCTGTTTGTAAAGAACGAATTTTGAAGAATCCAGGTAAATCGGTTAGAGCCACATTAGAGGGGTGACTCGCAGGAAACCTAGACCGATCAAGATTTCAGGCCGAGACCATACACGAAGAAAGAATAAGACAACCCTGGTGTGATTACACTTGGGAACCGTTCTGTATGCTAAAATCGATCTTGTTCGTTCGGATTAATAAAGGCTGGAGTAAGTGAAAAGATACGAGTTATGAACACCTAGTATGTCTGAATTATCCATCAATATTGTGGTATAGTGAACAACGGACTCCATCTTATGCAATGTTAACAGCCTCCACTTGCAAACCAATGCGTTCCTATGGGTGGAAATCCAGACATTGTTTATTTTTTGGAAGAGGAGATAAACATCCACTTAGTCCGAACCGCTGTCTCCTCATCGATGATGATTCTGCCCTTATGGCCACATTTCATCTGTGTCGGATTGAAATTACAACATGCGTCGCGGTCCTGGCACCGTTCACCAGGCTACCTTACCCGACAAACGTAGAAGTGGTCGTCTAGTTAGTTACTGGCAATGATTCAAATTTGGTCACCCCACTGCTGAGTATTTTTGTAACAAACGTGAATTGCGGTCGATTTCCTCATGAATAACTTTCATAAAAAGGCTCCAAACACGCGCCTTGTGCACAAACGCCAAGAGCGATCATCCCGGTCATGTTATGCTTCTGGCCGGATCAGTAAAGTTACACACTTATCAGGAAAGGGACTAGGAAAAATTTATTTTTCACTTGGAACGGCAATGTGTAAACCCACTTTTTTGAAACTGAAACAAATTGAACCCATTGTTTCAACGAATGCAAACCAGTTTTTTTGGTGAATATAAACAGCCATTTGAGTTTGCGAAACTCTCCGAAAGTCGGTGGGTTGCGACTTTTCGCAAAATGGGACATTACTGTATTTGTCTGCTTTCCATCCACCCTAGACTGTCGTGGTGTCTTCACTTGTGCCTGGAGAACAACACGTTTCGAAGTATTTTTACCGTAACCTTGAGAATTTCAATTGCTTGGCCATTAACAAAACGCAGTAAATTGAAAAGTGGAAACAAACTGACAGAAGAAGTAGCTGTTTCGCCTCATACTATCGGCCTACCTTTTGGACATAATGTCTAGAAGATTCTGGAAGACGTTTTGTTTACAGACAGCCACGGTGCCCTATCACTCATTCAGTGATTGGGGCTTATTCTCCGATTTCAAAACAGATGCCAAGACAGAATGACCCATACATGACCTCAGATAAATTTAGGGTCTGAGCTGTTCAAGATGGTCAAATTAGAAAACCGGTCTCAGCGTGATCGTTTGATGTCCTCAGTCCCAGTGGATGCCTTTCTAGTATGCACGACTGGCTTAATTTTTGATAACGAGCTGATTAGGCTGTTTTTCTGTTGTCTGAAGGAGACACACTTTATACTTCATGTTTCTTATTGCAATTGCTGTCTTGTAAACCACAACAAATTGAACTGGGATTGGCAGAGTGATTTGATCAGTTCATTTCTACTAAACTCTGGCAATCCCCTCCAATGAACCACGACAACGATTTGCTTCCGTGCTGTAGATCCGATCACGGTCCGTTGACATGCTGAATCAAGTTTCTTAAATTTACAATCTTCCCAAGAAACGGAAGCCGGTTAAAACTCGATCAACTCATTGACAGTCACTTTGCCTACTTGGAAATTATTCGCACAAAGCGGCATTATATTGCCTAAAAGTACCGACCGCATTCGCTCGGTTGACGATCGAGCTCGTTCATTTTGCCGACCAGAACGAATGAACACTGACGGATAAGTGGCCTCCCGGGTTCTACTGCATACAGCTTTGGTTTCATTGTCAGTAAGTAAGCTTTAACGATTGGCACAGGCTTAAACGGTTGTCAAGACCTCTTGATCGATCGCCAAACAGCTTTTGGTCATTTTTAGACGATAGAAGAACTTGTAATTTGACCCCAACTTGACAGGCCCGTACGACTTGTTTGTCCGTTATATGAATCGATCGATCAGATGTTTCAAATTTTCAACACGCGATGACATGGCTAACCCATCAAACAAAGACGCGTTCACCGTTAGTAAACTACACTACGGGGCCGCATACGCCACACATAGACATGGCACATCGACGGCATAAGTCACTCATAGCTTGCCATCACTGATACAACTTAATTTAACAAAAATCCAAACATAGTTTTACACCCAATCCCCGAAATTCGAACCTATCACAGAAGTGTTGCCCCCCAAAAATTTATCCGTGATACGCACGATTCGGCTTTGGCATCGTTTCAGTTCTGACTTTTTCTGAGTGGAAAATACCGATTTGTGCGGTTGTTTTTTTTTTGTTATCCATAAAACCTGGGCCTTGTGGATTACTATCGAGGAGTTTCGTGTAATTTTCTAATTGTTCCACTCCTGTTCCTCCGAAATAGCAGATATTCGAACATCTTTGGCATCAAAAGTAAACTATTATGGGGAAACCATTTTTCATGCGGATGAACGTGTGACTGCCGCAATGGCAGTCCTTTGGATTTGTAACCAAAACCAATTTCTAAAGCCAGTGGAAACATTACGCGGCATTTTTTGTCTGATACAGTTCCAGTGGAATGTTTACTGACATTTTTGGGGAAATCGCATGCATTCTTCATGTGGCCAAACGTTGCATTTTGGTCCGAGAAAAAGAGCAATGTACTCCGGAGAGTGGAAGGAGAAGATTTCAGTGCCAACTGCCGGTCCTTTCGTGCTCGATTAAGAAAAGAAAATAGCTGAACATTTTTCGAACGGTTAGATGTGGAATTTAAGGAGAAACGTTCAGGTTCATGGAATGTGATGCGATTTTGCTTTTTTGCATTTGGCTATTATCTCGACAGATGATCACGTCCCTGCTCTGGGACAGAGTACTCAACACGATCTTTTGGTTCGTCAGCCTAACTAGCTCTGTGGACCGCTTATCAGCCGGTTTCGATCGTGTTTAGCCTCTGCGAGTTGTGTCATGTTGGTGACAATCGGCCATGTGTAATCAAGTGCACGCGTACTCACTGCCGATCAATGACCACGGGTGTCACCAGTCAGACGTGCGCCAAAGGACACATGCTTCATCACGTGACTCACGGCCTTGCCTGATTTGAATTGGTCCCGGTTTCCGATTGGCTAGTTGCAGACGAGCTTACTCGTGTGCCTCTTACACTCTTGCATTCAGCCCTGGATACCGGCCGGTTGCGTGTTCTTATATCGGGGCTTGTATACGGACTGCGGAATTTGTCACGAGCTCTGTACATTTTATGAATTAACCGATTTGTTTCGTTATCTGTGCAACCTCGCTCACCTAGATACAACATTTTGATATTTTAGTCTACTGTTGCCAAAGCTGTAGTTATAAAAAAGTCGTCAAAGTGAGTTTGATATTTATCAGAAATACTAACTAATCAGGAGGTGAAAATTGGCTTTTCCGTAGATTAAAAAATAGCTAGAAAAGGTCATTAAAAGATTCATGACGTAATTATTTATTGGATGGTGGTTGGAAGAGCAGTCTGCGTTTGCAACCGCACTGCCAAAAAGATGTTGGAATTTAAAACCAAAAAGATGTTGGAATTTAAAACCAAAAAGGCAACAAATATATTCGCTACGAAGTGTCAGTGCTTGAATCCATGGCTAAGTTCGCTTCCTGATGTCCAAACGAATAACCCATCGAGATTCCAGGTAAAGCAGACTAGTAGAAATTTCGCCTTCGAATTGCAGACTTGAGAATAATTACCATTCTGAATAACTTCAAGTTGCCCTGAATTATTTTCTGAATCCAGTTCGACAAACTATGAGAGCTGGCGTGATTGTTGAACTACGTAACATTTCCCGTGTGCTTGTGTTTATATCCGCCTCTATCAAAAAGCTTCACATCTCCCTCCAAAAATTGTTTTGTGCGTCGACCAGATTGCTGTTTGTCAAACTGTTCTTTTGGATTTCTCAAACTTTAGGCAATTCAACAAAGATCTTTCTGGAACATTATGTGCTTCTCTCCGGTTGTCTGAACCGGAATCCGGCTAAATGTCTAGGATGCAGTTGCAGTCGTTCTCACAAACTGTTTGCCTTAGATCCTGCTGCAATGAAGTCAAAATCCATTTCCGGAATTCGTTTTATCAGCCATCAGTGACAATTAGCGAAGTTATCAATCTATGATGGACATCTCACACGCGGCAAAGTTGGGCGCACTTTATTTCAAATGAGAAAGTACGAACCGTTTTGGAAATCAACGACAATTACCTGCCATATGGCTCACCAATGGTTTCCTCGTCCAGCTGTATCGTTGACGTCCGCTGGAAGACGGCTTGGCCAGCGGTAGCCAAGCAGATAAAGTCGTGACGTTTGGACGTGAAGGTCGCGGTTTCGAATTCTCCCGCCACCGGTCAACTTTCCCACGTGGCAGCCCTTTGTTGACCGCGGCCCCCCTTCGTGGAAAATGATGTGAATTGTCTTTTCACTAATAAAAGAATTAACTGATAACTGATGAGGCACTTCCTTTAAGACATTAGATTACTGCGCCTGCCTCGCCCCATTACTTAGGTCTGTTGTTGTCGACGAAATCCGTCATGAAATTGGTGAACTTTGCTCAACCCTAGCTCAAACACTGCATTGTAAGATTTATCTGGTCTGGTACTTACCTCTTTATCCCCTGCACTCATTCCCCCGATCTGACTACCAATACATTTCTTCCGATTCACAACTGTAAAACTTCCCCTATCCCACACCTGGCATGAGTACCGACCAATACAAACAGGCTTCCGAACAGAATTGTTTCGCAAATTCGGTGAATGCCCGTTTCTTTGCTATTCTCTAACTTCATGAATCTTTTGTGAACATCACTCCCGAATTTCGCCTATTTTACTCCATTTTGGTCGGACTTCTCGATGGGGATGTAAGCTCATTACTTCTTGCAAGTCACTGCTGAACACGAAATAGGTTGGCAAGATTTATTGGTACTGTTCATTCTGTGGGATGACGCAGCTAACAATCAAGCATTCGTAATCGACTCTGAGCCTGACGTAAACTTTACACAAACCTCAAGGTCTTTCACGCGGTATGGGTAACTAGAATCGGTGCTATTCAAGGTCACTTCTCCAGTAACACCAAGTGGAATTCAGGTACCATTCAAAAAGGACAAATCAACAAAACGGATCGATAACAATATAGATGGTTTAAATAATCAGAGATGCTGTAGGTCGACCCTAGAATTTCGTGTACAAGAGAAGCCTAACCAAAACGGTGTTTTATCCATTGGGTGAGAACCAGTGATAAGCGGCCGTTAGTTAACACACAAAAACTAAAGATATTGAAATAAAATGCGAACTGCAAGACGAGGCGTGAGATATTCAAGCTCAAAGCGCACAGTCCACTTTCCCATGAAAATTACATTATGCTATGTCCAAGAGTTTTGACTGTCGGCTCACTGGTCCCCTATCTGTGCTGGCTTCCTGATAAGGATGCTCATAGACTTTGACTAGGAACTTGGATAGCATTTCATAGATTTGACTAAAACATGGGGCTGGTGCGTGGTCGGCTAGTACAAAAGGCCGATATTCTGCTCCAGGCCAATAACGTGTCTTCCACTAGCAGGAAAAACAAGTAAACAAAACACCACACAAGTTTTCCTCATCAGCAAGCGAGGCATAAACGAATTTTCACAAAGCTCGCTGGCGAATAACGATAGGACAAGTCTAATTTGGGTGGAAGTGTTTCTGGCTGGTCATTTGCGTCTCTCGACCAGCAGAAACTTTTCCGTAATGCTGAGCAAAGGTGAACATCTGGGAGATTTGTCGCCCAACGGGTCGACTAATACCATATATTCTAATATGTGTTCGAAAGTCAACGATCCCACTAAGTCTGGATAACCAGGTCCTGTAGATATCACGTTCTGGTTTCTGTTTTAAATAGCAGTAGTAGTGGTAGTAGTAGTAGTAGTAGTAGTAGTAGTAGTAGTAGTAGTAGTAGTAGTAGTAGTAGTAGTAGTAGTAGTAGTAGTAGTTCCGGCGCGTTTGCTAGTGTCTCTTAACTTCTGCTTCTAATATGGCCCTACAGTCTGTAATAAAATGCTTCTAGAGTACTCGCGTTCGGGTTATCAGGAGTAAAGTTTCTAGAGCCGATTTGCAATTTTTCAATGATGTGATTTTAGACACTACCAACAAGATTATTTTTGTCAAGGGAAGAAATAAAGCGCGATGAATTCGTGATAATACAAAACTTGAATGAAGGCAACGCGTGCATAATTCATGACATCGAATTCCGGATAAAAGCAGAGATAGTTTGTTGTTCTTTTGACCAGTGATCTGATTTGCCACACTTTAATCGCCTGAGTTCAGTTTGAAGTTTGGGCTGCAAAGAGAAAACTATACCCCATAACGTGTTCCGAAATATGCAAGGCTTAATACCACGACCAGAATAGACGTCGCGCGGTGAGATTCGTTCAAAAACATTTCCAAAGTACTTCGAAGTTTCGATGCATCCGAATCAAATTGAAACCGCTCGAAATAAACATGTAGTTCCTCGTGCACTTTTATAGTTCATGACTTTTACGTTGTTAATTGTAGCACGAAGAGGAGGTCCACAGAAGGCCCAGCAGTCAGCAGCCTACTCATGTACGTCGAGGACCCTGGAGAAGTTCTGCACGCAGTGCCAGGGTTCGACGGGATAACGCGAGTGACCGATCCAAAGGTGCCAGTGCTTCAGTTTGGAATTCGTGCATTTTTGTCCCTGTGTATTTATCATTCTGAATCGAGCTGCCGGCGGACCATCTCGTGGACGGATTTCCGGAATCTATCCGAGAAAACCTTCGGCTCGTTGTAGCTGAACCCAAGATAGTCCTACT
The DNA here is from genome assembly GCA_008360955.1 of Fasciolopsis buskii. Taxonomy (NCBI): domain Eukaryota; kingdom Metazoa; phylum Platyhelminthes; class Trematoda; order Plagiorchiida; family Fasciolidae; genus Fasciolopsis; species Fasciolopsis buskii. The sequence continues at coordinate 477,041 of LUCM01010312.1, read as the reverse complement.
TTTGTACGGGTTAAGTCGCAACTAAAATGAGCAGTTCTGGAGAAGCGGTGATTACAAGGACCAGCAAATGCTAATCAAAATCGAAAACAAATAGCTAGAATTTTATACCCGAGGATACATATGACTCTAAAGGGAAAGAAGGTGCTGTGAGAAGCGACCACTTTTCATCCAAATTAGACAGCGTCTTGATAAAATGACCCAAAAAGCTTCCCCACGGACGGCTCTGATAATACTTCCACGGAGTACTGGTTGCTCGGGGTTGGAAATGGTGTACAGGAAAACTGTTCACCGATTTGGGCGGTTGAAAAAGGCTATACGCATGACTTCTGGAGGTTGTCTCTTATTTCGATCCGTCTAGGGGAGTAGTATCCTGCGAATCAAGGAATCAGGAATGAACGCCTAAAATGGTTTGCTTCCGTATCATGCTTCTCCGTTATCGCACTCGAACTTACCCGTTTACGGTCAGAACAGGAATGTAATTTGAACTTCCTATCACCTTGAAATTTTTGTCTACCAACTATATAATCACTCACCTTTAGTTTAGCAATTGGTCAATCAGACAGAAGTATATAGGCCACCATAGATGGTTAGGCGGACAGGAATTGCTTTTTCAACGTTTTTCGGATTTGATTTCCGTTTTTTCTGTCTCTAAACGCTTACTCTGAACACTATTTTTGTCGTTCGGACAGCGCGCGCAGGTCGCTGAGTTTTACCGGGAAAAACATCACTCAGAAACAGGTCAACTTCTACGAATTCTGAAAACGCGTAAGGGAAAATTACATGAAACTAAAGTTTACCGTGTACTAAACAAACTCTTGTTCACTCTGGAAACGGACCATTCCCACGGTAGTTTGACGAGTTTGCAAATACCGCTCATATCATCATCATTCTCAGTATTCGTCGCGATTGAAATATAGTAATATGTTCCAAGTAGTAGTATTTGCGCATCCTAACTGTCGACTGAATTTCTTATCCGAATCACCGGCCCTCGGTGAATCCAATTCCGGGACATATTAGCTTGCATTCCATTATCAAATGTATCGAATAAATATTGGACAATTGGTGAAAAGTTCACTCATTTATCACACTCGTGGGCAATCAACAAATTTTAAACCACTCTCAGGAATGTGCAATAAAATGATCGGTCAAAAACGAAAACAAATCTTACTTTGACCGGCATATTCAGTCACTGACGGTTCGTTTAAAACCAACAAACCGGCTCCAAAAATACCCGGTGCCTTTTGGTTTCCTTGTTCGTGTGCCTGTCCGTGTCCGCGTGTTTGTGTAGGCGCGTGCGTGCGTGCGGCAATGATCGACTGGGGTACGCGGATGTGAACTTATCCAAATTGTATCTGTTCTGGGGAAACGGTTCTTTTCTGTCACTTGAGAAAAAACCTATTCCGTCTAGGTGCACTTCATCGCTGTGTCTCGTGGAGTGAAAAAAAAACCAAATAGTCATATAGAATCACCAGACTTATTGTTTCCACACTGCCAACTTGGTGAAACTAAAACGCATTGGAGACTAGTGACGACACATTTGGCTCGAAGAGCATATCTGTTAACACGTAAGAAGCTAGACATAAATTGGGTATTTTACCGAGACGGGATGTTTGGTGCCGTTCAAGAAGCTGGTCCACAGTAAAATTTGCGCTCCGACTAAATGGGTTGAGTTGACCGATCCAGGAATGTCAGACACAGGTTTATTTTGGGACAGGTATACCTAGAGAATGATTAAAAATCGATTCAAAAGTACTCCACAAGGAAGCAACAGCATCAACGTACCAGTTGGATTATCTAATCACAACATAACCATATCTCAGTATATAAAAAACCGCATGTTGTACCTACCAGAAGCCAAGTCGAAAAGATAAGTGGACAATCGATTTCTCGCTCCTCTCCCACACGGGTATTTTTTGTAACATTTTAGTAGTAGAAGATTGAATGCTTTCATGAAATAATTCACCTTGTGACATGATCGCTTAACTCACCATAAAGAAACCATGGAAATACTGTACAGCTGTTTCATTCTCGTTAGGAAACATCAGCAATCAAACTCTGCAGGTCATATCCAAAACCTTCATCGTATTTAGGCTACCTGCACAGACGTCATCTATCAGTAAGGGTCGATCGCTTTGAGCTAGCGGACAGTAACCGTGAAAATCCGTGCAACATCTTGTGGTGAAGTTGAACAAACCGTTCACAGCGTGCCCGGTAGCATAATGGCCAAGACGCTCGACTCAAAATGATTCGCTCTTGTTCGGGTTCGGGTTCGCGTTCCAGTGCGGTCGCGACGCGGTGGATATGCGCTGCTCGTGATTCCTAACAAGGATGAAACAGCTGTACAGTGTTTTTTTGTTCTTGAATGGCATTCAGTTTTGGATTTGTCAGCTATCCTGTACTAACTTCCAGTCCAACTTTTCTAACTATTCACTAGTATGAGTATGACCAAGCTCAATTGAGGGATTCGTGCGTCTAAGGTCTACTGTGAATTTTGACATACGTACAGATGGCGCGCTTGTTTATCATGTTTGATCCAAGTTATTCAGCATATTGATGCTTATAATAGATATAGTTTATATTTTCACTTCCTTTATGAATGAAACAATAAAGTACACCGTTTTTCAGAAGGGGTCTTCGGCCAATAGAGTGTTGCTGAGAGAGGAAGTTGACTGGTGGTGGGAGGACTCGAACCCACTACATTCACGTCCAAAATCCACGGCCTAGTTGGCTTGACCACCACTGGTCAGTCGCTGGTGTGAAACATAGACTGAAATGTGGAGTCCGCGTATGTCTCCAGACAATCAGAAATAGGCCCAAGATAGACTCGAGATGAATAGTTGATAAACAAATGCTAGACCGTTAATCGTCAAAGCACCGATTAAGCTCACACCCTTCGGCAAAAAGACAAACGCCGCAAGACGATGTTTAATCGGGAAAAGATAAGGGTACATCCGTAATCACCATTGTCAGCTGTTCTAGGGAGGGAATAGTGTGTTTTGTATTCTCTTTTTGGTCATTAATAGCGGAGTTCTGGCCGTTCAACCGTATTCCATTAACACCTGGACTAAGTAGAGCGTGAAAAAGAACAATGAATAGAAATCTCTGCTGCACGGCGGAGAGGTTGGATGGAGACGAATAATTACCAGTGCATAATTTAAAACCATATAATGCCTTCTGTGACGTTGCAGACATTAGGACTATATGCGTACAGATAAAAGACGTTAACTCGCAAACGTTTCATCTCCAGCCAAGTTGACATCATCAGTGTGCGGGCAATGACCTCTGTGCTCAGTTGAATTCACAGCAGTACTGCCCTAGATTCGATCTTGACCTCTAAACCAGGCCACTCTCCACGGTTGCAATGGCTACGATATTGAACTGGCAGTGCTCCTAATTTTAACAAATTTACTAACTTCCGCAGTGTTGCTAATTTTGGCAATGTGGCTAATTTTTTGCAATGGTTGTAAATATCGCGACCTTGAACGGCCACATTTGCTTCACATTTCAAAGTGCTTTTTCATTCAAATCGTGCATTTCAGTAGATTGCACGTTTGGTCGATTTTATGCACGTTGAACAATGCGGTTTTCGTGGAGAGGTGAATAATTTTGATGGTACAGAAATCCTGGCAGTTGGATAGCATTCACTCATTTTGTTCGCATGATCTAAAAACTCTCCGACGTACATGCGCGGTTGATATTGAGTACTATACTCGAGTCATTGAAAACAGCAAACAGCAAGACAGAAGAATCAATTGATTCTTCATTAAAGAAAGTTTGACTGTTTTTCGACAATAAATCTGATTGTTTCACGTCCCATTTTATTCCTGCCTTTGTGTTTACATATGCGACGCCATCGGTTTACGGAACCGGTAGTCGTGTTCGAAGGTGTTCTGCTCATAGACGACAGTCGAAACGTGAAGACGCTGGATTCAACTTTGCATCACCAATACTAGACAGCTACAGAACTTATTAGTGTATCGATTATTCACAGTCTTTCCCTCTTGGGTTCCAGTTCCACTTGGGATGCGGTGGATATCCACTGCGGTTGGTTGTTTAGTGCTGGTACGAGCGAGGTAGTCAAACAACAGTTCCAACGCAGAAGCCAGTTGAAAAATTACTTAGTTTGCTAGCTAGCAGAAGTGACAAACGAGGAACAATTGGATAATTAGATTGCTAGTTCGTTAACGTAGAAAACACGGAATCCAAAATCCAACCTAATAGATCAATTCGATTGTCTTCCCAGTCAGATAAAAGCACAGGTATGCCAAATGAAATCCATAAGTGCACGTGGTAAGTAGTTTTTTTCTCCTATTTACTTCGGTGCAGTTAAAGAACACCGTTAGAATCTCGCTGGGGTCGTTTCGCCCTTCCCTCCACCTATTTAACTCGTGCAAAATGTTACCTCCCACGACCATCTCTCATCCGCTTCACCCAGCTCCATCGAAAATCCCACACTATTCCCCAATGCATTTATTCAATCTTCTGGGAAGAAGAATGCAGCCTGTGAGCCATAAAAATCGGTCAAGCAGATCACTGCCGTATGGTGTGGTGCAATGCATTCCATTATTCTACCATACTTTCATTCATCGACTGGTTGTATCAGGACAAGACTAATCTTTATGGGGCTTATCGATTGTTTTTCAATCTAACCTTTTTCCTAGTTATCAGTATGAACATGCACTGGCAGACAGGCAAACCTATGCTTGCCTGTATACGGCTGACAACGGCGAAGTGGTTCTGTCAAACATTCCTGTTTGGTCGTAAACAAATCGTTACGCATTGCCCTCCGGGGACGTGACACTTTGGATGGTTGACTGGCTTCATTTGTGTCAGGGAAAAAGCGATGGACTGCATGAAGTTCTCGAACCAAATGCACAAAGTAATCGCCCTGTAGGCGCGTTTGATCCAACAAGATCGATATAAACGTCATTGGTGTGTTTCCGCTTAATCCGTAGTGAACAGATGCGCGCGCAATCACGCACGTGTTCAGATGCACCTAGATCAACCTTGAGGTCTGGCATTTTTTCTCTGACTACTCACAAGAATGGCAATAGTCAATTACTTTTGCTTGTAACCGATGACTTCCGGAAACGTCCCTTTCGACGTAAATAAACGCCGATCATTTTCTTATTCGCAATCAGAAACAGAAATTTTTAACCATTGAATTACTCCATGAAGCGACAGACGTACATGTTCAAATAAACATGCTTGAGTTTGTCTATCAGAATAGTCCCTCGTGTGTCTCGAACTCCTCAGCCTAATTATTTTCGCGAACTTTCATGGTCCTGTCATTTTATCACACAACTAGTGCACAAGAACGATCAAAAGGCCATATCCCATACACTTTTGGGACTGCAACATGGGAGAAGGCGACCGATATTCATAAGGATGGCTGGCAGTCGTCAAGTGAATGAGGTGGCGGCGTTTAAACGTGAAACTCGTGGGTTCGAATCCCCCACCCGCAGACATATTTCCCGCTTGGCAGCCCTCTTTTGGTCGAGACCCTCTTCTTGAAGATGACGCACGTGGGGCTTTCTTTTCATCAATGAAGAGAATAGAAAAGTAAGAGAATAAAGGATGGGTGGCTGGAACAGGGGGGGCGGGCGAATAGGAGTGAGATCCACGTGTTGACCAGTTCACGGGCAGTTAGCATGTGCTACACGACACAATTTTGTCTGTGAACTGCAAAAAATTGTCAACAGTTCTATCACCTGTTTGGTATTCATATCCGGAAATAACTCCTTTACATTCTGTGGTAATCACTTTTATTCGAGAAGCAAACTTCATATCTGTTAGATAAATCAAGTAGTTATTACGTCAGCAATGCAGTCGGTTGTCCCCTCAACTCGGAGTCTTCCATCATGTATTATCACCCTTAAGCGTGACTACACCATCCAAGTGACTTTGATAAACCGAGATGGGACTGGTATTCACCAAATGATTGCGTAAGCGCATGCATCCAGCTGTTTGCGTTAGACTTTTCAATCTTCAGTTGCACAGTATGCGAAGTCTTAAGGTTTTTCGTCAATTTTCAAATGTTAAGGAATTGAGTATTATTAAATAGTTATTACTGTTTAAAAAAATTATTCTTTCAGAGTATTACAAAGATATTTATGTTGTCACGACAGCCGCTGCCGACTGCTCGTAACTTCTATTTGACCTTCACGTATTTACTCTGTTACCAAAACGCCTGGTTGCAAACTATCCGTGCTTTGACTGCAATTTTGTAGCCGAGGAATGGGCAATACAGGATAGTAGCGGAGGTACGATGACAGAATGCGTGGTATTGTGAAGGCGGACGCAACACGTCAGTGAAGCAATTCGAATCCATTGGAGATGCTTCCACAGCAGCACGGTTGATTCCAGACGTGAGTGATCTACCAGATTGGTTGTTTCGTCCAGTTGTCCAGTGTTTGGCGCCTGGCTCAATTAGGCTTTCATACTGAAACAGTTTATGTCTCACAGTTGCGTGGGTTTGTGTTCTATTTGCGATACGTTTTACCCCGCACACTTTTGGACGAAGATCGATCTGAATTTGCAACTTTCTGAACGATTTACGACATCTCGGATTTAGGTCAAATTATTTATCAGAAATCCACGGAACTGAGTAAAAACACGTCTCGCCGTCAATCAAAACTTGTCAAGCCTATGCCAACTCGTTAACTTGCATAGCAATGCGCTGACAATCATTACAACTGTGCGTTACTAAAACGAGGAAATGTGTTCATATAAGACTTATCACCTTTCACACCTGTGTGAACTGAATCTCAACGAGGCAGCCGAATCATAATTCCGACCAGGTTTGACATAATTCCTTACGGGTCTGGAATGGCTGTTAAATAATGTGGCAAATGGTATCGGTGTATTGGTGCTCGCTCCGAGGTCTACGCGTGCGGGATATTTGAATTTCCCGCCAGGAGCCATCTTGGGCAGCTGAGCACCAGATTCGTGTGACCTGGTCGGAACGCGTGGGCGCAACTCACCGATTATATGAGTTTTTAGTTTTATCTTTTCATCAGGCAGAAATGCATTGTAGTTCTTTTGACCGCTACAACACGAGTTCGAATAATTTGGGAAAACGTATCACCGAATGATGCAGTTAATAAGTAAATAAATTATAGTAAATTAAATTTGATTGTCCGTGCCCCGGTGTAAACCACGGCGTTTTTCTTTAGCGAAATATCAACCGTTCGAAATCTATGTTAACTACAAATATGACCGTTTCTCATCGCAAAATAATTTGGAATCGGCTAGGTGAAAGAAAAAAAGCATTTGAAGAAATTGTACCTCTACAAGCACACTTGGTTTTTTGTTGTTTTTTTTGGTTCGAGATTACGATAAATTTGGGTTGGATGAGTGGTGAACTGGGAAAGACCGACAGTTTCGTCACTCGGTAGGAATACGTGATTTCCTCGCACACACACACACACACACACACACCAACCGCTAAATAGACGACAAACTTATGCCCGTTCACGCCTGCCCAGGTGTTTGTAATTTTGGGTATCAGCCATTCCAAGTCACGTGATCTGGTTTCGTCTACGCGGATCAAGTAGATCAAAGGCAAAAGTCAACAGAAGAGAGTTTGTCTTAATCTGCACCTGGCACATGCCGGTCTGAGACCGGGAAATGTCTACGAAATGAAACTTAATGGTCGGAGCAGATGTGTCGGGAGTCACGTGCAAAACTGGCCAACGTGGTGTCGCGTGACCATTTATGAAATGTACCTGATGAAATTGGTGTCAGATATGGGGATTTTAAAATCCAGACCAAAAAAGAAATGAATGCATTTTCATTGAATAAGATTTGGCTATTTGATGTCTAAGACGGATCTCGCTTAGTTCACGATTGGAGAATAAATTCGTTCAAATTCTATTTGCATTTTACAACGAATCACCGAGATAACTATAGGGTCAATTCATCATGGCCTAACATTTGAGATATTGTCGAAAGCTTGCCAGAAGAATCTTGTTTTTGTTACCTTTTATCGTTTAATTCTGTCATTGATGGAATAGCAGTATACATCATCTTTCGGAGAGGAGGCCGCGGATAACAGAGGGCTGCTAACTGCAGAATTTGACCGACGGTGGGAGTATCCGAACCAGCGATCTTCACGTCCAAACTTCACCACCTAATCTGCTTAACAACCGCTGATCACTGAATCCTCTCATCCTATACACAGAAAACTAGTATCCTTTTTCTCGTTGGGGATGTTTCTTAGTTTGTGAAAGCTGAATATCCGCGCTTCAAGTTGCAGAAAAAGGTTTACTTTAACCGAATCAACTCGAATAAATGTCTCGATTTAATAATGTAATCACACGAAATTAGTAGTAGAAGTTGACGTTGTAAGAACTCGGTTGTTTTGGTCAAAGACACGCCGGTTTTTAACTTTCTCTCTACGGTGATCTGTTACGAATGCCATGGATCACATGTGAATCCCATTGGTAAGGTCATCATGATTACATTAATATCGGTTTTTCATTCACGGGAGACGGTTTGAGACGGTCGCAGCAATCCGATCAAACGAACATTCCGAAAAAGGTGAGAAATAAATGGAATGAAAAGAAGTCTGGAAGTGATTTGCCAAATTCCATTCATATTTTCGGATATGTTCAAAGAGTCAAAGAATTTGATTGGTAAACACGCAACGGAACCTACTGTTCAATACAACCGAGATGTTGAGCCAAAAGATGAAATAGGGGCGGTTAGATGAAACGGAACGATAATGCTCTACGGCAAACGTGCTTGAGTTAGTGTCACATAATGGGATCTCGTCGACCGTGCAAAGACACAGTCAAAAGTGAAAAAATGAATTCAACGATTAAGGATTACTTGGTACATATTAGTAGTAGAAGATTGAATGCTTTCATGAAATAATTCACCATGTGATATCATCACTCAGCCGACCATAAGGAAACTATGTAAGCACTGTACAGCTGTTTCATCCTTGTTAGGAAACATCAGTAATCAAACTCTGTAGGTCATATCCAAAGCCTTCGTCGTATTTAGGCTACCTGCAGAGAAGTCATCTATCAGTAGGGGTCGATCGCTTTGAGCTAACGGACAGTAACCGTGCAAATCAGTGACGCTCTGAACAAACCGTTCACAGCGTGCCCGGTAGCATAATGGCCAAGACGCTCGATTCAAAATGATTCGCTCTTGTTCGGGTTCGCGTTCCAGTTCGGTCGCGGCGCGGTGGATATGCACTGCTGATGATTCCTAACAAGGATGAAACAGCTGTACAGTGAGCGTTTCCATGGTTTCTTTATGGTGAGCTGAGCGATGATATCACATGGTGAATTATTTCACGAAAATAAGGATTATTTGAAAGGTTATTTTACAATTTTCTTATTCATTCGCATATGCATAGACGCATGTATAGATGCATGTGCATATGCATGCATACCTAAATATCATTATTAAAAAATTTTCGTAAAAAAGAATTTGCTGAGTGTTATCGTAGTCGATTCTGTGTTGTTTCTGTTCTCATTGATTTGTTGATAGCTGTTAACAACCCTGGAGCTACAGTGCACTGCGTCAACTGACTCGCATGTGGACCCATTGAGAGCTAATCAAAAAGGATGTATATATATATGCATATATATATATATATGCAGTAGTAGGAGATCTGATGCGAATTTTGAAGTGAGCCGTCATGCAGTTTCAACACTCAACTAGTCATTGGAATTCATAGAAACCCCATGAATTGTCAGTGGTGAATATCAATTGTGTCGGAACTGGGACCCGAACCCGGGAAGAACGATCGTAAGTCGAATCCCTCGCAAGACTGATTTTGAATAGTTGATCGAATATCATCTGTACTGCATGACTGGAATTTTTCGGCCACATGCCTTCAAACTCACCAAATGAGCGACGCCCAGGTGAGGACAGTCGCTTGTCCCATGTCCGCGTCCCAGTCCCTGAGCGATAGGTGAGCATTGTTGGTGATTCCTAACGCAGAAACAGTTGCACTATATTTCTGTGATTTCCAGTGGCTTGTCTGCTAGTGACGCTGTCTGACGAGTCATTTGGAGGAGTTCTGGTTCTCATCGTCCCCTTCAAGACGGGAATAAGAGGAGCATTCTCTGATACGTATTGTTTACTCGGTATTTCGCAATTTTTAATAACCTATCCCGGAAGAACGAGCCAACGAATGGTCTTCAGGAAATTTCATTTGTGATGATTATGTCTGCCTAGCATCCGAGACAGTCGATTCCCCGGGTTCTGGTCAAAGAATAACCGGTTCGACTAGCCTAAAATATTCTCCTACAGCAGTGTGAAAAGGGTGCATTTATTCGTCTTCCCCGGTGAATAGGGGGGTGGTTCCAGTGACGAAAACCGACCATCAGAAACGTCGAAGTTTGGTTTTTCTCTATCGTCTCCACTGATATCGTTCTATTGGTTGCTGCAGATAACATGCTCAGTTTGAATAACTCAATAGATTTGCTTACATCGGCCATGATAAACAGATTTAATCATGACAATTCAGATATGAAATTTGTCGATTTGTTACTTTTCGGTTATTTTTTTCATAAACCTTTTGAGTCCTGACAACCACTCCCTAGGCTGTTTGGGGCACCCGGAACAAGCTACCATGTACCGCACGCACTCATTGTCTTCTGTTCATTGATCGTTTGATAGTGCTATCGTGAACCATGGATAGTTTCAACTAAGCGTTCATGACTAATTTCCAAACATTCAAATCTCTTGGAAATTTGCCGCTCAGCTCAGCTTCAGAGTCAGAATAGAGAACAATTATTGGACTTTGCTCCCGCGTAGCTGACTGAATTTTACATGGTGTCATTATGTTAACAAAAACGTAACATTGACCAACTTAAATTATCTTTAGCGGAAAACTGAGCTCTACTGACGTGAACAAGAATGTCAAAAAACCATGTGTGTATAACTTGATGAAAGCAAAATGTGACAAATGCGAACGATGCCAGTTGAATAAAAATCGAAAAATGGAAACAAACAGCTACTTTTTGGTGATTATTCGCTTCAAGTTTGTCGGTTTTTCTCACATTTGGATATTCGTTGAGTGAAAGTCCAGACAAGGTGTTTCGCCCAAAAACTGTCAACTGTCGGCTGATGTTGCCTGCTGGACGTGATTTATGCGACAGCATAGTAATTCTCGATCGTTACAGGCCGTTTTTATTTTTTTTAATAACAATCATTACACCCGTCACTCACGACTACAGAGTCAAACTCTCCCCTGGTACCACACTATTCTCACCGGAACAGATGCGTGTGGAACATTCGGTACATCGTTTCGGGAAAAACGATTTGGTCCCCATCTCGACACATGCTTTCACGATATCTGTCTATCGCATTCGACGGACGAATTACGACCGTGAATTAGGTATAGGATTGCCAATAATCTGTGATCAAATTGATAATCGAAAATAACTGTTTAAAAAAAACTTGTACATCTCACATAAAGTCAACAACAAAAGGGGAAAATATTCATACACGTGACATTGGACATGAGATTTGTCACGTGACATCCATCCGATGTACAATGAAAAGTGGGCGAGGATTTTATCCACCGGAATTATCCGTGTTCGAGACTAGGTGAAACGCAAACCGATATGTAAGATTTTTGTCAATACAGTTTCTTGACATCACATGAAAACAGTTCCTAGTATAAAATAAAACAAGATCAAATGTCAACTGTCAGTTTGGTTACCCATTAAAGTGACAAATTCACACACATGTTTGGCAAATAGCGCAACCTAATGAACGCATCCATCTTTTGATATGTTTTCCATACGACACACCGATCGTGTTACCTTGCTTCAGACAAGCACTCCCCTTTCTTAGACCGGGGGACTGTAGAACTGATTAATTGACACAAGTCCATGGGATTCTGTTTATCTAATCAGATTGTGAATCCCGGGGAAAGAGTTGGGAAAATTTACACGGACAGAAAACTGTTCGGTGTCGGTTTCGCTCGCCACTTTTGATTTTGCAATCTCGATCTAGTCACACGAAATAAATCTGACAGAATGTGTTCGAGCAAATTTCCTTTGTAGTCTCTTTTTCGGTACCCCTCTCTCAAATGTGGATTGTAAAAATGCGGTTATTCCGCGAGTTTGACTTGAAAGGCGCCAGGAAATAAGATTCAATCGAATATGATATGACAAATTGTGAGGAGGTTTTTCCTATTGTTAAAACAGCAGTTGCTCCGGAATGTCTGTAAGTTAGACTGATTCCTAGAAATTTGACGTGTTAACAATGCTCTCGAGTACTGATGACTTCCTGGTGAAGTGCGTTTATCCATTCCCGATAGTGGTAAATCAGAAAGAAAGAAGACGTGCGGTGGAAAGATGTTTTTAAAGTGAAGAAATACACAAACTCACGATGCTAAAAAATTAGATTCTGGTGAGACAAGCAAACTCGAATTGTGCAAGTACAAGGATGTTTGGACGAGAGAGTAGCGGGCACGTATATCTGATGAGCGGCAGTAACCATAAAACTAGCAGCCTTCTTCCGAGGGAAATTTGTTTACTAATACAGTATAAATATATATATATATATTTGCCCATTGACAAACGTATGTGTGCCAACAATCGACATCATCGGTCAGCATTAATCAATAAGGCAAGCTTTTCCAACCCCTGGTTTTCTCACTCTGACAGATATATGCCGTTGGAAGTATGTTCCAATGCGAATCCACTGTAGTGGCTTGATTCCCTTCAGATATTGTACGGTTTTGTCATCTTCTGTAGTTGTTCAATTGCGAGGACATAGCACGCGTTTATTCTGGTTCTCACTTTTGGATGAACATTCATTTGGGCTGGTGACTGACTGGATGATTTCTCAAATAGTTATTTTTTAACTCAAAACATCTTGAATCGGCCACTTGTTTAGTCACTTATTCGACCTACCTATGTATGTCATTACAGTCACTGCTGCAGTTATGCACGCCCACAGAGCGACAACGCACGCCCTCCCCGATTAAATTGATTGGTACTACTATTTACCATATTCTCATCCACACATGTATTTAGTTAGAGAATTTCATGGACAGCAAACACTGACGTTAGTCCATAACCGGTACGTGAAGGAATGTCGCTAACCTAATCAGTCGGTCAATTGACATTACTGGATTTTGTCTCAACGTTCTATCAAGGTATTTTCCAAACTCTAAAGATTTCCGAAGATTATCGCGGGCATTAATATAGTTTGACGCGTTCACATCTGCGTTCAAATCGCGGAAACGTGATTGACCATGGAAGAGATTTTGTCCCAGCCGACATACTTATCGAGTCTCGATCCATGAGGACATGATTTGCGGTCTTGGAAGATAATTGGTTCTGTCCAGTGATTCTCACAGGTTGTCTATCTTTCCTTTATGGAAATATTCTTTCCAAAATGGCTTGCAGGAAGGGTTAGTTCTGCACAGCTGAGTCCATCTGAAACCATTGTCTATCTCCGCTGTTTTGGTATCGGGAATACAAAAGCAGCACAAATTTCCGAATCCCGTTAGCTCGCCAAATTTTTCTTCCATACAATGAGCATTTCTGAATGACAACGATGTTCTTATTCCAACTGGTACCCATCAACCTTCATCCAAACATGTACGGGGTGAAAATGTCGCAAACCGAATGCTAACTGTCCTACCCAGGGAGAAGATTGATTTTTCATTTGGAAACGTGAGTTCCTAGGAGGAATCACGATAGTGACACATCCATATCTGAAGCTAATAGCAGCTTCGGAGGACACGTGATAAGTCGGCTGATAACTACATCCGACCGTACACTTTAAAATAAACTGCTTAATACCACAGAAAATGCGATAAGACGTCTGCTCTACTTCGATCGCAAATCCTCAGTCGATTGCTTTTCGCTGCCGCTATCTCCAATTCTCAACAACTATAGTAAGAAAGAACAAGTCGAGCAGACGAAACGTTTATTCGTTAAACAAAACCATATAGCTTACACTGTATTGTATTGTTTAGATTTTTGCGTATAAAAATGTCTCGTTTCAGCCAAAAAAACGCAGGGAAAGGATTCAAAAAGTTATACTGATCACCTTGTAAAAATGAGAAGAAAACTCATCGATAAATGACCAGAGCATATAATGACGGGTTGCTCAGCAAATCAGCTGAGACACGTCATGGTTTGTCCGAATTCGTGCTAAATGTAGGACAGTGTAGTTCCTACAGGTACTGAATTTAGGAGGTATGGAACGATGGGCAGCACTCACTGATTGATTAATCAGCGTCAGACTGTTTACCTCTTGGGAGGGGGTTATGTGATATCCGCAGCTAAGTAATCCACAGATACTTCACAGTGTTCTATCAGTTAGATCAAAGTCACGGAAATGTATGAGATGCGACGTGTATCGATTTACAAGATATGATATCATAAATCATTTTCTTACTGTGTATCTATAATGAAACGCTTGAGGTGGTCCAATCATTGTTTATGCTAGTCATAGCTGCTATCCTGTTGAAGGTATTGAGTAAAGCAGAGTCATGATTTTCATCGGTGGAAATGGGATAATTGTTGATATTGACTGTAATAGTTAATTGATACTGATACGTGCATCAGTACTGATAACAACGTTATAAGTATCGGTGGTGGTTATACTGCTGGTTGTAGCAGAAGTAGTACCAAAGGTAGAAGTGATAGCAGCGATAGTACTGGCGGTGGTAGCAGCAGTTGTAGTAGTAGCAGTAGTAGTAGTAGTGGTATTGGTAGTACTACTGGTTGTAGCAATGGTTGCGATAGAAATACAGGCAATTTTGGCAGTATAAATAGTAGTATTAGTGGTAACAGCAATGGTACCAGTTGCAGTAGAGTTAGCAGTAATGGTGATATTAGTAGAACTAGCTTCATCGGATGTGGTGTCCGAAAAAGTAGTAGTAGTGGCAATAAAGGTGATGACAATTTTAGTAGGGGTGGCATTGGTAATAGTGAAAACAGTATCAGCAGCAGCGGTGATGTTAGTACTAGTGGAAGCGGCAGTAATAGTAGTAGTGGTGACAGCGGGTAATCTAAGCAACAATAGTAGTGGCGCACGTCGTTCTGTAAGAGTGGTGGTAATAGAAGGGGTGTTAGTAGTATCGCTGCTATCATTATTACTAAAGCTGCTATTAATAGTAACAGAGGTAGGAGTAGCGTTATCAGTTAAATTTATAGTGGTAGAAGCAGACTCAGTACAAGCAACAGTAGCCGGAGGGGCAACAATAGCAGTGGCAATATCAACGGTAGTATTGGCAGTAGTAATAGTAATAGTAATAGTAATAATAATAGTGGTAGTAGTGGTAGTAGTAGTAGTAGTAGTAGCAGTAGTAGTAGTAGTAGTGACATAAATTGTAGTGTGACTCATGTTGGGCATATTATTGCTGGTGCTGATGCAAGTAGAGAAGAGAAATGATAAAAGAACAGCACCCTATAACATACCTGAGTTGTTATTTAACGGTTTTTAAGTTTTACTGTTCATTCGTGTGCACTGGGTTCGGCTAGTGAAGTAATCAGACAGCCATGCCAACAAAGCCCTGGGACAACCAAATGTTTCCAGTTTGTGAAATAGAAGAGACTGTGGGACCGAATCGAATGCCGGCGAATAGTCTAGGAAGACGCAACGCACACTTTTCATC
Source organism: Fasciolopsis buskii (assembly GCA_008360955.1). NCBI lineage: Eukaryota > Metazoa > Platyhelminthes > Trematoda > Plagiorchiida > Fasciolidae > Fasciolopsis > Fasciolopsis buskii. The sequence goes on along the minus strand of LUCM01010312.1, from coordinate 461,431 downwards.
GATGGGTTTAGGGACTTACAAATGTGGTGAATGAGGGAGGCGACAACGTCCAAAGTGGGCCTGTTAGATTTATAGGCGAACTGAAAAGGGTCGTCAGGAGGATATATAGAAGAACGCAGGCGCTTAAGTATAGGACGCGCCGTCAGTTTAAGACCGGAAGACGTTAAGGCGATGGGGCGAAAACGTTTTGCTAAAGCAGCAGAACTGCTAGATTTAGGGATTGGAATAATAGCAACGGGTCTCCAACAGTCAGGGCTGGATGACGATTAATAATAAGTTAAGCAGAGGAGTAAATGCATCCATCGGAGCCACAGTACCATGCCTTGAAATAGCTGAAGACAGACTGTCAGGACCAAACCCTGTGGAAGTATTAGTAGTGGTAGCAATAGTAGTGGTAGAAGTAACATTAGGAATATTAGCAACTGTAGTAGTAATGGTAATAATAATAATAATAGCGGCAGGAGTAATAGTGATAGCGTCAGAAATAAAAGCGCCGAATTGTCGATAGTTTTTGTGAGGGATGTAGTATCAATAGCAGTAGTGGAAGTACTAGTGGTAGTTGGTGTGATTTGTTGTTGGTACTGGTCGCAGTAATTGTATTAGCGGTAGTAGTAGTAGTAGTAGTAGTAGTAGTAGTAGTAGTAGTAGTAGTAGTGGCTGTAATAGTAGTAGCGTCAGCAGCAGCAGCAGTGGCAGAAATAATAATAGTATTCGTGGAGGTGATAGCACTAGTGGTCAGAGTAGTGATAGAAATAATGACAGTGGTAACAGTGCGGTCGCCTTGCTTTTGTTAGTAGTTGCAGGGGTCGTATTGTTGAAAATAATAAGATGGAAATAGTAGTAGTGCTTCGGTGAGTGCCAGTAGTTGCAGTAGAAAAGGTAACACTGCTAGTAATGGTTAGAGTATTTGTAGTGTTTTTGGTATTAGTAATGGTGCTATTAATAGTATTAATAAAAGAGGTATGAAAAGTATTGGTTGTAGACCCAAAGTTGGCAGTAGTAATCGTAGAGGTACCAGTGTTTGGAATGGTAGTCCCAGTTACAATTGTGGGAATTGCGGAAGCAAGGACCACAGTAATAGTAACGCGCTAATAATGTTAAAAGAATTCCTAGCAATAATACCGGTTGTATTAGTCGTAGTTGTAGTCGTGGCAGTGGTCTTATTTGTGGTAGTACTGGGATTATTATTTTTAATGCTGATGATAGTAGTAATAAAAGTAGCACCGTTGCTAGTAATAGTAGTGGCTATAGTACTACTGTTACTGGTGTTCGTTGTTACAGTAATAATGCTACTTGAAGTTTCAATAGAACTAATAAGTTTATTAATAGTAAAAGTCGTACTAGAGGTTTTAATGAAAGCATGATTATTACTACTGTCAGTCTTGTCAATAGTAACAATATTTATAGTTTTGGTATGAGTATTGGTTGTATTAATTGTATTTATAGTACTCGTAATGGCAGCAATAGTAGAATTGGTATTTGCATTGGTGGTAATGGGAGTTTTAGTAGCAGTGGTGATAGTATTCTAATAAGCAGTGATATTAGTAACAATGTTGCAAGCGATGGGCGTAGTGGTGGTGGTAGTAGTTGTTGGAGTAATGATATTGGTTTAATCAATGTTAGTCTTAGTAGAGGAATTAGTAGTAGCATTAATGCTATTCATGTGAACAGTATTAGTGTTAGAATTAATGTTCTTATCACTAGTAGTTGTATTACTCGGGATGGTAGTACCAGTACAATATCAGTAGAAATAGCATTAGTGGTAGTAGTGGTCAAGGTAATGATTGTAGTATTAGATATAATGATAATAGCAACAATCACGGCACTTATGGTGATAGCATCATGAGTACTAGTAGCAATAGTGGTTTTCCCAGTTTTAATAGCACTTGCAATAGTCGTAGTTGTAGTAGAATTAGTGATATTACTGATGACAATGCTGGCAGTATCGGCAGTTAAAGTAGTCGCACTGGCAGTGGTGATTGCAGTAGCATTAGTACCGTTAATAGTAAAAGTTTTAATACTGCTATTAGTAGTAGTAGTAGTAGTAGTAGCAAAAATTGTATAATGTAACCCATGTTAGTCATGTTAATGTTGGTATCAATAGAAGTTGTGGTGGTAGTAGCATTAATAATAGTTTTCTTACTGCTAGTAGTGATAGTAATGTTCGAAGTACTGGTTATGGTAATGATGGTAGTAGTGGTGAGAGTCGCATTGTTAGTAATTCTAGTCCGAGTATTAGCAGTAGCAGTACTAGTAAACTTAGTACTAATATTAGTAGTAGTGGTGGTAACACCTTCGGTAGTAGCGGTGGAAGTTTAAACCATTAACGTAACAATAGCACCAGAACTAGTGGTAGTAGTAATGGCAGCAGTTTTAGTAGTAGTACTAGCCGTAGCATTAAAATTATTATTAGCAGCAATAGCAGTAAGAGTGTTGGTAATGTTGGCTATAGTACATTTATGTGTATCAGCAGTTGGAATTGTGTTAGTAACTCTGGTGGTAAAAGTGACGATTGTGATAGTAATAGCAGTAGTAGGGGGTACTAGTTGCTTTCGCAGTATTGTTATTAACTGTGGTAGTATTTTTTAATAAATTTAGTCCTGGTGGTAGCTACAAAAGCACTGGCAGTAATTGGATTTTCACTGTTAGTAGCAGTATTTGTAATATTATTGGTAGTATGGTTGACAGAGACATAGCAGTAGTAATAGTGATGAAATCAGTACTGGTACTAGTTGTAGTACTAGTATCGGTGGTAATGGTAGTAATGCCATCGAGAGAACTGGCGCTAATAATTTCAGTTGAATTGACAGCTGTAATGGCAATTGTGCAATGGTTATTACTATTGTTGTTATTAGTAGTCTTAACAATAATTATATTAGTATTTGTAGAAATAGTGGTGATGATAGTGGTAATAGTGGTAGATGCAATAACAGAAATGATGTCAGTATCTCTGATATTAATATCAATGGTAGTAATAGTAGCGTTAGTGTAGCAGTAGTAGTAGTCACAGTAATGGTAGTGATATTCGCGAGAAAAGTGCTTTTTGTCGCAGTATTAAAACAGATGATAGTAGAATTAGTACTGGTACTAGGAGCATTGATGGTAGTGCAATTATTGCTTTAACTATTGTTAGAGTTGCTGCACTGGTACCGATAGTGACAGAAAATTAGTGACATTAGTGGCAGTAGTAGTATTGGCGGTAGGTATAGTAGTATTAGTGTCTACATCCGTAGTATTAATAGCCTTACAAGTAGTGTTTGTGGTAGCTATGGGAGTAGCGCCAGCAACAGTAGTTGCTTTCGTACTATTATTATTAATGGTGTAAATATTTGAAACATTGTGAGACGCAGTAGCAATAGTATTACTAGCATTGTCGGTAGTAATATTGATACTGTTGGTGAATTTTTTAGCAGAATCTGTGCTGTTCTTGTTAGTAATAGCGGTATCAGCGGCAGAGATGTAAATATCGTGTTAGTACTTGCGGTATTGTTGGTGTGATATTTTTCAATGATAACACTACCTGTATTATTATCATTAGCAATACTAGTAGTGTTAATAGTTGTAATGGTAGCAGCAGTAGCATTAGTAGTTGTAATTGCAACACTAGTAATGGTGGAAGAAGAAGTTATGATGGTATGAGAGCAAAAGTGGTAATTAAGGAAATAGTCGTTGTAGCAGTATTTATAATAGTGTCAACAGCAGTAAAAGTATCAGTAGTAATCGTGATGACAGAAGTATTCGCTGCAGCGATAGACCTAGTAGAGGCTGCAGTACTAGTCGTGACGATCATATTATCCTTTGTATTATGACCATTGCTGTTCCGAATATTGTTAGTATACTACTAATAGTACTGGTGGTGGATTTAATGTTAATATTGGTATCAACATCGATAGTATTAGTAATGGGTATAGTATTATCAGTGCCAGCATTATGATTCGTAGCGGTAGTCAAAATAGCTTTGGTTTTAATAGTAGCAATATTATTATCCCCGGTGGTCGTAATGATGGTATCCGCAGCTGAAGAAATAGTGGTATTGGTAAAAGTATTATTGCTAGAAGTATTGGTTCTAATAATTGTGGTAGCTTTAGTAGTACTGGTGATATTGTTATTATATGTAATAGTATTCGTGGTTCTGTTGTTAACGGAAACCTTTTTGGTGATACTGTTTGTGAGGTTGAATTATTGGAAGTAGCAGCGGCAGAACGAGTTAGAATAGCAGTACTGTTAGCGTTAGTGACACCAGAAGCATTAGTGGCAGCAGTTATATTGGTTGAATTCGTATCAATGTTAGTGGTATTATTAGTAGTATTGGTGTTTGTCGTAGTAATAGTAGTATTAGTAGTAGTAGTAGTAGTAGTAGTAGTAGTAGTAATAGTGGTAGTAGTAGTAGTAGTAGTAGTATGGGTGGTAGTAATAGTATTACTGTTCATAGGAGCAGAAGTAGCGGTAGTGGTACCAGTGGTCGCAGTGTCAGTTGAGGCGGCAATAGTATTCGTAGTCTTCGTCGCAAGTGTAATAAAAGTTACAGCAATATTAATAGTAATATTGGTCGTATTACTAACGCTAGATTTACTGTTAGTAGTACCGGTGTTAGTAGTAGCGGTAATAGTGGCCGGAAATTTGATGGTACTGCTATTCGTAGTACTGGTTTTGATAGAAGTGTAAGGAGTGCTGGCTATTTTGCAAGTAGCAACAACCGTAGTGTTATTACAATCACCGGCACTAGTATTGGTAATGTTAGCTGTAGTAGGACGAGCACTGCTGGCGTTAGTAGTAGTGGATATGGAAGTGATGGTCGTATCAGTAGTATGATTAGCAGTAGTAGTACGAGTCCGACCTGTGGTATGGTAATAAACGACAGTAGTAGTTGTTCTAGTAATAATAGTTTTAATAGTGCTCCAAATGTTGTTAGTAGTAGTATTCATAGTATTAGTAGTAGCAGTAATAGAATTTTTATTGGAAGTCGTACTGATAAAGTAGAGTTGGAGGTAATTATGATAGTGGTGGTGCGATTAGAGACAGTGGCAGCATTATTATTAGTAGTATTGCCAATGTTAGTAGTAATTTCGGTAGTGATAATTCTGGTAGTATTAGTAGTATTGATAGTGGTAGTATGAGTAATGGTTGCATTATTAGCCGTGGAGGTAGTCGTATCGGTCGAAGAATTAGTCAAAGTAATCATAAAGGTAAATGGATTATTATATTTTCTATTAATAGAAATAATTGTACTAGTAATGTTGGTTGAATTGGCGGTGGCTTCAGTGATATTAGTGGTTGTGATAGCGTCGGCAGAATTAGCATTGGTAACCATAGTACCAGTACTAGTAGTCGCATTAGTAACAGCGGGATTAGTGGTAGTAGTATTTGTAACAGTAGTAGCAGTAGTATTGGTAGTGCTATTGGTAGTAGTAAAGGTTTAAATGACAGTTGCACCAGTGGTTACTGCAGCATTATTGATGATAGTAATATTAATTGCAGTCATGGTAATCACGGTAATAATATCGATTGAGCTAGTATTGTCAGTTTTGAATACATTAATCTCGGCGGAACTAGTGATATACTGTGGTTAGTGTTAGTTGTACTATTATTTGTATTAACGGTGGTAGACGTAGGAGTAGTGCGATTTGCAGTAGCAATTGTGGTGCTGGTGATAGTGGTAGTAGTGATAGTAGTAGTAGTGGTAGTACTAATATTAGTAGCATTAGCAGTGGTGTTAATGGTGCTATAAAAGTAGCTTTATAAGCGGTAGTGCTGGCAGTCAGAGAAAAGGTCACACGAAGTAGGACTACTCCTATTAGTAGTACGAAAAGGTAGTAATGTCAGAAGTACCGGTTGTCGAGATTGTGCTGGCAGAAACTCCATTCGTAGAGGTAGGTACTGCAGTAGTAGTAGCAGTGTTAGAAACTTTGACTGCTGTATCGTAATAATAATAGCAGCAATTGTAATGGTTGTGGCATCATTAAACATCTTAGTGGCATTCGCTTTGTTGTTGCATTAGTATTAGTATTATTAGTAGTATTGATTACGGTGGCAGCTTTGACAATCAGAGTAGTTATATACGTGGTGGTAGTAGTAGTAGTAGTAGTAGTAGTAGTAGTAGTAGAACTCGTGGTTGTTTTAGTGGCGGTAACTACACTAGTGGTAAAGGTATGAATGCAGTAGTAGTAGTAGTAGTAATAGTAATAACAATAGTAATAGTAATAGTTTTGGTGGTGATATTTGTACTGTTAGTATTGTTGACAATAATGGTAGCATCGGCTGTATTTGTAGCCCTATTCGCATTGCTACTACTATTGGCTGTAGTAGCATTTCTGTTAGTACCATTTTTTGCAGTATCATTAACATTGTTAATTGTAGTCGTAGTAATAATAATAATAGTACTAGTTATATTCTTTTTAGCTATAGTGTAGCTAACATGATTGTTGCTGTTCACATCCGTAGTTCTACTGGTTTTAACTATAGTAGTGATAACGATAGTTGTACTCGTGGTAGTTGTACTACTGTTAGCATTAGTTGTGGTAGAAGTACTAAAAATAACATTAGAAAATGCTTATTAGTATTGGTACTGTCTATTGTGACGGTGGTAATGATTATCACTGTTATTAGTACTGCTCCTATAGGCAATAGTTAGCAGTTGTGCTTGAGTTATTAGTAAAAGTAATTGTATTTTTTGTTGTTTTGAGAGTGTGGTGATTATTATTTCTATTTTTAGGATTGTTGTTAGATTTTATGGCGGTGATACTACTTGTAATATTAATCATAACAGTATTGGTATTGATGATATTACTGATGGCAGTTTTGTTAGCATTTTGGTGGCAGTGATAATATTATTACCGTTAATGTTGGTAGTTGTATTAGTTTTAGTTTCCCTATTGGTAACAGCAGTAATATTTCTATTGTTAATGGTTTTATTAAAAGTAAAGATAGGAATATTATTGTTGGGAATGATAAAATCATTGTCGTAGGTACCTCTATTAGTGGTAGTTGTCACTGTAATATTCGTGGTAATAGTAATACTAGTATTGGTACCACCTTCAGTGGCATCATTACTATTATTTTTGGTAGTATTACTCTTAGCAGTAGTGGCGGTAGTATAATTGGGAGGCTTGATTGTTTTATTGGAATCAATAGTAGTATGAATAGCGGTTTTAGTAGTTGTGGCAGTACTAATTTTGAGCCTCTCGACAGAACGTTTGAACGAGGCGTAGCGACTAAATTGTCCCAAATCAAAACAAAGGCGGATCTAAACTACTACAGTACTATTTGGAACAAGTTAATTATGTACACGAATCAACCATTAACAGTGTTCCTTTCAGGCTCTGTCACTCTGCTTTCTGACGACAAATCACGTGAACGACAAAGAGCGTCAAACAAGGTCAACCACCGGCGAACTCACGCTCGGAGCAACGGCAAGAGTCCAGGTTGTCAACGTTACAGTCAATTCGATGCAATAAAACAAAAATGAGATTTGTCCCGGAGAAGGCAGTCAGCAATGAGTGGATGGTACAAAAAGGAGAAAATGTCAATGGTTGGTTTGAATTTCCCTTCGGAACTCCTTACAGTAATATTAATGATAGTAGTACTAGTCGTCTTTGTAGTGGTGGAATTTGTGGTACAGCTATTAATAGCAGCGGCAGTAGTAATATTTGTTGTTGTTATTGTTGTTGCTGACGTTGTTGCTGTTGTTGTCCGTGCGCTGAATGACCTAGTAGCATGTACGGTTCTATTGTCTTCACTGTAAGAATCTACTAGTAAAAACCTAAAAAATGAGAGCTGCACTTCTTTCATAGTGCCGCGAGGTGCCTAGAATCCGGCTGACTGGTGGTATCGGTACTGCCGATGCGCGAGGAGTACTTATGACAAAAAGCAACGGAATAGTTTACTAGTAATAATGTAAAAGAGGATAGCAAAACGTCTTGTCTTGTAAATCGAATGTCCCTTACCATGGGAACAGTAAGAATAGCCAAAAAAATCCTCAAATAGAACAACAACAGCAGCAACAACAGCAGCAACAACAGCAATACATGGTGACTCGCATAGTTTCAACCCGTGTTCTTACATCCAGTGTAGACCGGTCTGTAGCCGTTGTATTATGGTGTCCGTACTTCGTGGCTGATAACCCTGTGTATCGTGCAGATGCACTTGGGAACTGGCACAGATGGAAGTCTTCCCAAATCCACATGTATCAGCCATCTCGGCTACTCGTGTTCATGTGTTCCAACTTACACGAGACCCGCGAACCTTGGATTTATCTGAACCTGTGACAGCAATAAGCCTATCGTAATACTTTCTACAACCGTAACAGAATTTACAGTGAAACTAATTTCAACATTTTATTTGAACATAATACATGATAGCTTGGGGTTTCTATTCTTATCTTGAGAGGAATATTTTGCTTTCTAAACGGACTGCCTTTCGGACCATACCTTTCACACACACACACACACACACAAATCAGGTTGTCCTATCAACCTGACACTTGGGAAAGCTTGCATTGCAATCAACAAGACAAGTTTCTTGTTTCCTTTCGTATCACCGTTGACTGTCATGGAGGATGACATCGAACAAACTTAACTCGGCACTTCTGATTGGCTAGGATTTGAGCTGGCGGTACAGTGGAAATGTGCATACCCGAGTTCAAGCCCTGGGTGCGATTGTGAGTATCTATCGCCTAATTAGAGCGAAACTTGAGTCTGATGGTTCCCGAGTGTACGACCGGCCGGTTGATCTGAGGTTTGTTTGTGAAATATATAGTCCCAAAGACACCTAGTCAAGCAGAGAAATATTAATTCCAAACACTACTTGAAGATGCTTGTGAGACTTAAACGAGTCTATTTTTTTAGTAGTAGGAGATTGAATGTTTACATGAAATAATTCACCATGTCATATCATCGCTCAACTCACCATAAAGAAACCATGGAAGCACTGTACTGGTTCGCGTCCCAGTTCCGGCGCGGCGCGGTCGATATGCACTGCTGATGGTTCCTAACAAGCTGGATGAAACAGCTGCACAGTGCTTCCATGATTTCTTTATGGTGAGTTGAGCGATGATATCACATGGTGAATTATTTCATGAGTCTATTTTTGTATATCTGCTCCGATCGACAGAATTCCGACAGAACTGTTGCTATATCACGGCAGACGTTCACTTTTTTCTATTTATTCTGTTCAGTTCTCCATTCAGCACTTGACTTTCGTTCAAGATCAGTAGGACAAAATTGCAATTGATTGATATTATAATTTTGCCACTAATTTTCGAGGTCTGCCAAAAATCATGTAGCCACGGTTTCGATGAATGCGGGTTAGTTAAAACGTGTTTTGTGCTGTCTATACGCTTGATCGAGGATTAGCTGTATTCTTCTCCTAATCCGGTCACGTGACTGAAAGAGTCAACGTTTAATTTCCAGTCTAAATGGTCCCATTTGATTCGGTTCGTTGAGTGATTTGCAGGAATTAGCTAGCTGTGCACACGGACGAGGGTCGATAACGAAACACACTGGCACGGGAAATCGAGGGTTAATTGGTCAACAAAGTACAGACCATCGTGGATGGGCAAGTTGTGCAGCGAGATTCGCACCTGTCCACATGATTTGCTCATATTCTCTTGATTTGTCACTTCACAATCGAAGTGTTGTGCGGCTATCTTGGATATTAAATCTGTTGGTTCGATTCACCGGGAAGAGATGATAGGTTTTCTGGGTGTCCGTATTGCTGTTAGGTTGATCGACGTTGCACGATTTGATAAGATCATCAAACATGGGTAATACTAATTGGGAAACCATCCATTAGGAACACGTGAATGGGGGAGATGACCTTAAGGTAGAATGGGGTGGATGAAGAGAGATTTCGACCAATGGAGATCTCGTGTGATTGTTCCCGATCAAACAATATACAGGAAACGATTCATGAGTCAAGAATAATAAAGAAATATATTTGTGAAATGATAAGGATCCACTGTGAATGATATTATGTTAATAACGCAGCCTTGTTGGTAGATGTAATTCGCCAAAGTTTCGACTACCTTGGGTAGACTTTCTCAAGGCAAGATTTATAATCGATTTTTCGATGCAATTCTTACATCATTCGACCCTGATATTCATAAGGATTTACTATTCAAATCACGATAATCATCTTCATGCGAATCAATCGTTTGTTTGTTTTTTATTCATCATGAGAGCGGTGTACAGTACCCGGAAAGGGAACCGCTAGGATTCACGGGGCTGACGATCGAGAGAGTCGATCCCGAGGCATTTATATCAGAATAAGCACCAGCCGGGATCTAAACCCATGGGGAATTGAACGACTGTGAACCAGACACGCTCTAGTACAAGGAGTTGTAGTCACGAAAAGCTGACGATTTTGGCCAACGAAAAGAATCATAACAAACGTGAGAAATGCTCTCTAAAATAGATGAAGTCAATAACGACCGGTCATCAAACGATACGACTTTTGAGCTACCTCATCATATATGCATGTATATGCATTCATATCAATTCTAAGTAGTATCTGGATGAGTGAATAAAATTTTCATTGAGGTGAAAGATACGATTCGCGGCTATTGCCGCTCGTCATGTATGCGCTCCAGGTAATCTGTCGTCCAAACACGTTTATACTTGCACACTCGGAATCGGTATGTCCTACCATAATCAACAGCTGTGTCCATGGTAATTAATAAGTGTTTTGAACGGCTTAGACCCCTATTTCTGGTTAGCCAACATTTACCACGCAGCAATGCCAGAACTCGTATTGACCACGCAATCCAATTCAATTAGGAGGCCTCACCGTCCACAAGTCACGGTAAGATTTACTTGCAGTTCATTCGAATTTATGTCGACTAGACAGAAACAGCCGTGATGGATCGTTTCCAAACCAGTGGAAGTCACTGAATTCTGACCACTGATTCGGAAACACCATGATGCTGATTGACCAGTCAGTAGGCACAAACAACCTGCAAGCTTTAGGATTCATGCACTTGTTCTCACCACGTGTTCTATAAAATGGTGGAAGCCGAGGAGACTATATCATCCACTGTTAATCCTGCGCACGGAACTAATGATTCTACAGATCTCGAACGTTGAGTCATGACCGTTTCAGATAGCCACAGTGAAAACCTGACTGTCTTGAAGTACAATATTAAACGAATTTAAAAAATTTACAAACCATGAATAATGAGTTATCCAATTTCCAAATGAGTCGTCATGCCGTGTCAGCATTCAACTGGTCATTGGAAATCATAGAAGCACCATACGGCTGTTTCACCCCTACTCAGCAGCGAAGATCCACCGCGCCGGAACTGGGGAGCGAACCAAGGTAGAAGCAGTGTTATTTGAATGCTTTAGCCATCAGGTTAGCCAGGCTGATTCCGAATGGTTGATTGAATATCAACACCGCGTGATATAGCATCCGTTTCCGTGATTGGATTTGCTGGCCACATACCTTGAAAAGCCCCCAGAAGAAGGACTCTGCGGTGAGAACGAGCCTCTCCGACGTTGATCGGATACGTTTAAAGTTCCGTGATCCGCGAAATTCAATCATGGATATGGCCGCTATAGCATGCAGTGCTGATGTTCGACGAACCATTGAGAATTTGTCCGGTTAGCTTTTAACTTGGATTCACGTCCCAATTCCAAAGCAGTGAATAAGCACTGTTCATCATTCCTAACAGGAGTGAAACAGCCGTGGAGTACTATGATTTCCAACGACTAGTTAGATTTTGGCACTATATGACGAATCATTTGGGAATTCATAAGAAATCTCCTACTACTACCAACTATCAAGTGAGTGATATAATGTTAATACCATAGCGTTATTGATAGATGTCTTATTAAAATTATATCATTTTTCGACTGGAATGCGACATTATGCATTGTACGCAAAGGTCTATACAATACAATACAATACAATACAATATAATACAGTGCAGTACAATACAATACAATACAATGAATTATCCAAGGGCACTTCAACAGAGCGCGCCGACTACACAAGAAGGAATTAGGCAATTATTTTCAACAAACCACTAGAAAACAAAACAGCAAGCAACCGTTTCAAGGGAATAGCAAATAACAATAAGTTGACCAATCAAGGTGTGATCCGGAACAATAGTATTGTACTGTATTGCATTGTATTGTATTGTATTGTATTGTACTGTATTGTATTGTATTGTGTTGTGTTGTATTGTATTGTATTGTATTGTATTGTATTGTATTGTATTGTGTTGCATTGTATTGTATTGTATTGTATTGTATTGTACTGTATTGTATTGTATTGTATTGCATTGTATTGTATTGTATTGTATTGTATTGTATTGTATTGTATTGTATGGACTTTTGCGTATAAAAATAATGTCGCATTCCAGTCAAAAAATGAGGCATCATACATGTGATCATTCGTTGACTCGGAGATTCGTTCATGGCCTGCAGCAAGTAGTCGATGAAAAACATGTACAATAGGACAAGACAACAGTGTGTGCGTGCGTGTGTGTGTGTGTGAGAGAGGGGGACGTGTTCGTGAGTGTACGCGTAAGTACATGAACGCATTGTTCTCGAAGGTTACTGACCCAGATGCTTAATAGGGTAATCATCCGATTACGGTCCAGCGAGTGACGTTTGCCTGTTTGTGTGTGTGTGTGTGTGCGTACGTGTCTATGCGAGTGATGCTTCAGTGACGCGGTAGAGAGGGGGAAATGGTGAGTCAACTTTAAGGATGAACGCTGCAAACGGTGTGGCTTTGTATGTGTGCGTCGATGGTGCCAGTAATTTGATCGATATGACATGATCATCGAAGTTACGGAGAGAAAGGACACCGAACCGGGGTTGGATAAGTCACAGGTATGACCGGCGCTGGCCAAGCAAATAAAGTCGCCCCGTTCGGACATAAATGTCGTTGGTTGGAATTCTCCCACCGCCGGTCCATATCCCCCCCCTCGACTTGGCCGCCCTCTGTTGGACGCGGTTCCCTTCCTGAAAAATGATGTACATTGATATTGCATTAATAAAGGAAGTGAAAAGAATTTTAAAAATGACTCGATTGACCTGTGAATGACGATAAGCAAAGGCAACAAGCATCAACCGACTGGATGCTGTCCACGTAAGGAGTGGTTCCGGGGATGAAACAAAATCAACATCCGGAGTCTACACAACATTCCGAATCCCGTTTCAAACCTGCTCAATTTCACTTCGTTACACGGAAACACTGATCGACTGTTAGCTGACAGACGAAAGCCTGTTAGTTGTGAAAATTCCGAATTCCGTTCACACATTTCTGCTGAACTTATTCTAACCAGTATAGCCTATCCGCCCCGTGCAACAAGTGAGAGTAATTTTCATGAAATAATTCACCATGTGATATCATCGCTCAACCGACCATTAAGAAACCATGGAAGCACTGTACAGCTCCTTCATCCAGCTTGTTAGGAATCATCAGCAGTGTATATCCACCGCGCCCGAACTGGGACTCGAACCCGAACAAGGACGAGCGATTCTGTATCAAGCTCTGTAGGTCATATCCAAAACCTTCGACGTACTTAGGCTACTTGCACAGACGTCATCAATTAGTAAGGGTCGATCGCTTTGAGCTAGCGGACAGTAACCGTGAAAACCCGTGCAACATCATGTGGTGAAGTTGAATAAACCGTTCAGAGCGTGCCCGGTAGCGTAATGGCTAAAGCGTTCGACTCAGAATCGTTCGTCCTTGTTCGGGTTCGCGTCCCAGTTCGGGCGCGACGCGGTGGATATGCACTGCTGATGATTCCTAACAAGTATGAAACAGCTGTACAGTGATTGCTTCCATGGTTTCGTTATGGTCGTTTGAGCGATAATATCACACGGTGAATTATTTCATGAAAACATTCAATCTCCTACTACTAAAATGAGAGTAATTTTATTAGTAAAATCTGATTCCCAGTGTGCTCTGCTATTCAAACAATCTATTACAAAACGTTATCAGTATTTCGAAACGTAGAAAAGGCAGGAAAGGAGTCTGTTATAGTTTCGTCTCAAAAACTGGCAATCGATCCTGCCTGTCATCGTCACTAACTCTAGTGGGAAAAACAAAAGTTCAGGTATTAATCAATACGACAAAACTTATGGTGGTTTTCCGTGATGTACACTCACTGATCGATTCTTCTGCAGGTCAATTTGATAGTTTGGCTTACATCGACTCCCCATGCTGCGCTTTTGCCCAGTTTATCGGTCGCCGTGATCAGCTCGAAGTCACTGCGATTGTGTTGCCCTTTGACTTGGGTAATGTTTATAACGAGTCAACACCCACTATCTTCACAACCATTTTACCTTATTTAATGCTTTTTCGCGTCCTGAGGTGAGACGAAAGTGTCCGAACATGCATTTCACTGTCGATTATCATGACGAATAAAAACTATATATGGTTTCTTTGTTCCCACGTGGTGCCCCGACTGCTAAATAAGTTAATAAATAAACCAACAATGATTTTAACTTGGTACACATGGCATTCTTTTGTCCACTAATGAAGGTCCCTGTTCAAGGCTATCCAGAATACAATTAACCTCCGAGTGTAATTTGCAAGCTGTGCCAAGGCAAATGCCGGGTTCCCTCCACCGGAGTGATCGGTATTTGTTAATCAGTCAAGGTGAGACAGATAAACTGTGATTCCAAACCAGCCACACGCGAAGAACAAAGCTCACCGAGATCTGTGGTAGAAGGATCTACTTGGTACCCAGGATGTCTACAATCATCCGAGAGTAGTATGAACTGATCAATCAGTCACCGGTACCCAAAGGGGAAAGTAACACTCAGATAGTCCTGCTGCGTTGTGGGTTAGACAGGTCGGACAAAGGCTCGAGGTCAGGTCCCTTAAGTCAATGCTCTACTTCAGTTTGAGCAACTGGATAGCATCAGGCGCAGAGAAGACTCACGGTTTCCGATGGATATCCGATGACGTGAAAGGGAAGAATGGAAAAGCTATCAAGTGTGATGAACAATTGTGAACCATTTTAGAGATAGAAAGGAGGCACGGATCGTAATGTAAAGCCAAACAGCACCAAAGAACAGAATGAATCTGATTGTTTCATCTCTTTTTGGTACTAGGCCAATAATTGTGAGCAAATACTTAAGTGAAAGTCTTCCAAAACGCTGGACAACTTTCAAGATTCCAGAACCCGTACTGCTTGAATCGGAATCAAGTAGCGGAGGCCAACTACACTTTGATTGGCCATGATGGACC
Organism: Fasciolopsis buskii; assembly: GCA_008360955.1. Lineage (NCBI taxonomy): Eukaryota > Metazoa > Platyhelminthes > Trematoda > Plagiorchiida > Fasciolidae > Fasciolopsis > Fasciolopsis buskii. The sequence goes on along the minus strand of LUCM01010312.1, from coordinate 446,230 downwards.
GACTGGGAGTGGACTTCGTAACCGGGGTGACAGCGATAAGGAGAGCTACGAAATCCGAGTGTGTGCGATTTTAGGGCTTCTGATTTCAGAATGTTGTGAATCCGACAAATCATATCGTTCAGCCAAGGTGTTTTGAACTCCGTGATCGGAAATGCTTTCGCGAGCTGGGATACCTTCTTCAAGTCCTGGTCGTTCACGGTTGCAGGCAAAACGGGAGGATCAAGTCACATTTCCCCTCATCTCACAAACACACGGACGAAAAAGCAGTGTCCACTCCATCCCACTATTGAGGTGAATGGATATTCTGGTCAATATTTTGAGTTGCGCGTACACTGCAATGCATGACAATACAACAGCAAAGCAAGCTGGTGCTTTGTTCTCGGTTTAATTAACATTTTATCATTCTGTCTATTGGTTTTTACTTACCTTTCTAATGAATTGGAAAGTTAGGTCATTTTCAATATGAAATCATGGCCAACCGTGGGTTGCCAAATGGAGTTGTCGGCTTGCTTGGGGCGAATCAGATCACACAACCTTCACGGATTGAAAGGTCATGCTATTGACTGAATAGGAAAACAAGTCCGAATAGATGTAACAATGCGCGATAAAGAGTTCTGTACCAAATTTTATTGTCCGAGAGTACCACTTTGATGTCCATAGAAACATAGTGTGGAGAAAATAGATACGGTATGTGAATCATGGGCGAGAAATGGGAGCGGATATGGTCCAGATTCCGGCAAACGTTAACCCAGATTGTACACATCATTCATAAATTGGACTGTGACGTGATCTTTTCACGGATACGAGTGGGGGAAAAAGAAACGTACAATTAAGATTGCACAGTTTCTAAAAGCGGCACATACTGATGGAGTGCTGACTACCGGGTAACAAACTAGAACGAGTAAAGTGTTCCCCAAGGGGAGGGGCAGTTAGTCAAGTGAGTGTAGAGACGCGAGTAGAAAAACACCAGAGTGGCTGCTACATCGGGCACCTGATTTTTCAACCCAAGTACTTTTGCACGCCAGATGAACCATTCGCAGGCAAGGAAGGACTTCAGTGTAGTTGTAAACGCTTTTGATTCACGATCATCGTGATTCCGGCGCCATGGACATACAGTGGAGAGGATACATAATAGGTTACATGAAACAGCTGTGCAGTTTTTCCTAAGTTTTCAATCCCAAGTTGAATGCAGTCTCTGGGTCATGAATCATCTGTAAAGAATATATATTATCGAATTTGTGGCGCCGGGAGTGTGCATGGGAGCTCTTCGTCGAAGAGTTCACAGAAGAACCACAACTGTGATTCACTGATCATTCTTCATCAGTTGGGCTGAGCCAACCATAGGAACGAGGGCAGAATGCCCCAGAATATACATATGTACATATAGACGCAGTACGTAGTATTTGGATGAGTGAACAAAACTTGCCCGGGAGCACACGACCGGTTTCGCGGTATTTTTCGCTCGTCAGGTATACGTACCCGGTACTCTCTTGTCCAAACATCCTCTGCTTGTATACTCCAAAATGGTATGTCTCACCAGATTCGAATTCGTGGTGTCAGGAGTGTGCATATATATACATTAAGTTCACGCTGGATACAGATCACTGGGAACGGCCATTGCAAAACCACCGTGGCTAGATTGCATCTCCATTTTCCAGGTATGGTGCACTGTTCGAAAAGCATATTCGTAATTGGAAAATTCTGTGCCGCGCAATATTCCTCGATGTCTACATAACTACGGCCAACTTTAGGTCCTCCCGGTCCGAACGCACGCTTTTTCTCCGTCCATAAACGATCAACGTACAACTGCGAACGACTAGGTTCATCCTACCTCCCCTTCAAAAAAAATGCGACTGCAGTAAATTGCCTAATTTATGATTTTCCGTACTTCGTTTTCAAACGACGGCCATGATTTCTGCTCTGGAATTTTGCTTCTTTTTTCATAACTATCATCCACTTACAGTGTACGTGGTAACCGTGGCCTTACAAATCGTGTCTGCGATCTCGACGCTTCGACCATCGAAGGTGTTCTAGGTGTTGGCGGTCGTGGTTACGATTGCGGTGCTTGCGTTTGCGTTTGTTTTTTCTCCACGGACCCAGTTCGACGTTCGTCCAAAGTCAAAAAATTAATCGCGAACTTGTCCACCTACACAACATGCGTTGATTCGATGCCATTGCACAGTCATGGGAGATGGGAACATTCTGACAACCTTTCTGGTGAATCATCCAAGTGTGGAAGCAACTGAGACAATTCTATATTAAAGAAAATATCTGACGGCAGTTATCGATTTGTAGATGAAGGTCCCTGGGCAACGGTCTGCAGTGAACAAGTTTACCAGTTTGCTTCTTTCTGTTTTCCACAGTTCTGTTATGCTACTGTCTGTTTTGGCTAGGAGGAATACGGTGAGCACGCGAGCAGCTCCCTAAGTGGTATTTTGGATGATTGTTGGTGTAATTCAATATTCGAACAGTTGGTGTCGGCTTTCTGCAGACTGTCTTTTCTATTCTACCCTCGGCTTCTCTCGTGATCAGAACGTCCAAGAATGGCAGTGTTGTTTCGCATTCGTCTTCCCTTGTAGATTGGATTTCGGGCACTAGTGTGTTTGGATGCATGTGGAATCGGTCCAGTTTGAATTTTAATTTTTGAGCAATACAAATGCAACCTGACCAGTAGATATTCTCCCAGTTTGGATCGAAACGTCAAGATAAACGTTATAACTCAGTGTACGATCTCTGGCGCAACCATCCTACGACTACGCTAAATCTCCGGAAATCAATCTGAGGCTTCAGGAACTCAGCAATCTCGATCGTGCTTGACCAAATTGATACCTACTTTAATCGACACGAGTTTTCCTTCCACCTTAGTTTAATTCTGATTTCGTTTCATAAGTACTCTAAAATAATATCCAAATCACAAAGTACTTTTGCCTAAAATAAGTCATGAGAGTACGACGGCGGTATTCCTCAGCTAACGGATTTCTTTAATCATAAATACTTCTCAGCAGTAGACCGTATTTCACATCTGGTCGATTCGTTATTCGACGAATGAGTATTAACGCAAAGTGGTCAAGCGTAAGTTGGGAAAAGTGCCTGAGCGAAAACGCAGAAAGATTAAACGTGCGATCTATATACAGCTGATCAATTTAAACACGGGCGTGACTCATCTCTTGATGAGAGGTCACGTGACCATGTGCCGGGTTGACAAACCAGTAATCAGACAAACCGGTGACAACTCGTGCGTAAGCAAATGAGTTTGAAGGAAACCGATGAGACAGACACGTCTGGATCAGATCCCTCAAGGCAAGAATTAGCGTATTTCACAAACGAATAAATCAATCGTCGAATACGGTCATGAGTGTACACCACTATTCATGTATGAGCGCTTATGTTACGAAATGGAACATGAATAGTAAAATTACCTATATAATATATTTGCACTAGTTAACACTTGTTCATTGGATCAAAACTCATTGGAATTCTTGGTGTTACAAGGTAGAATGAACTAAACATAGACGCATGAGAGCAAAAACATATTTTCAAAGACAAACCCAGTTGACTGACAATCGGGCAAACTAAAAAATGGATTAGTCGATAACATACGTAAGCAAAACCGGTTCGTCCGGTCGGTGACCAATCGTTTATCATTTCGTCACCTAATACTCGCAGAGATATTCTTACAGTCGGGTTTGACAGAGGGGATTTCGCACACTTTTCTCTGAATCCGGTGTCGTTCAACCAAAGCACATTTGGTGTCGTGTGAAAAATTTCAGGACAGGGTGCATTAGAAAGAAGGTGTGATCTGTCGAGGGAAACAATTGTTCATAGACGACTACCGCTGTGCAAACCATGGCCCTTGGACTGAGGGATCCAGATGTTCGGTGAAACGCACAACGACAGGACAAATTCAAATAAAAAACAGCTGTACAGTGCTTCTATGGTTTCCTAATGTTGGGTTGAGCGATCACATCATATGGTGAATTGTTTAATGAAAAATTTCCCCGCCAAAACTGCCCGTCGTTCGTGGTCAAGTGGAAGAAGAAGAACGACTGGTAGCAGAAATTTGCTTAACGAAATCATTCATCATGCACCATCAAGGTCCAGTGTACACTAAAAGAAAATGCGGAACCAGAAAAAAGTTGTTTTAACCAACATATTGGGAATCATCATCAGCGCATGCCCACTGCTCGAGAATCAGGACTCGAACGGGGGGCGCACAAGCGTGAACCTAAAATATAACTACAACTTCGAATCAGGCTAGCCAGCTTCGTTAGTTAAGAATGTTATAATGAGTGCGCTGAAGGCGCATCACCGAGAACTCGATTACTAACTCGTTGCTTGATCGATTTCTTGTTAATAGTCTTTTACAAAACTGAAAAAGACTCTTCAATTTACAAGTATACTAGAAATTATTTCCGTGACTTTGCACATGATGTTTTCCTTCAATGTGGAATTTCTTTTTACCAAAGTTTCACTTCATGAAACAGTTAATTATCTGTGAAATTTTATCTCTTCACCAAACATTTCACCAGCCATTCGCGTTGACTATTCGCGAGAACTTAGTGTATTATGTGCGCATAATATTTAGCCTGATTTCGAAAACACCGCGTACGGACAAGTGGATGGTGTTTTTTTTTCATGATTGCAATTCCAAAATGGTTTTATACAAACGATTAATTGACGATATTCTGATTTTCATTGACCCTACAAATTTTGTCGATGTTTTCAACTGTTTTAATTCCACTCACCTGAACCACTCAGCTTGTTATAACGAAAAGAATGTTTTAATTGTTTTTGTCATCAAAACTCATGAAGCGATCGAATGGAACCATAAAACGCCACATACACAGAGAAGTCAAATGAAATGGGTAGTACGACATTTCACAAGTTTACATTCATCGCATGCAAACTTGGCCTAATGCAGGCTCGTTATCATCGCGCCAGGAGTGTACACGCGCTGGATGCCCTACCGGAGGAAGAAAACACTCATTCATAATGATGACCGAGTAAAATTCCGTGACATCCCTAATCGGCGAGCACCGATGGGTAACCCACCCTATAAGGCAATGAAAAAAACCGTACACATCAGATTGGCCTTCAAGGGGGACCATGTACTCAAAGATGTGCATCATAAACTCAATTCAGCCCTAAATCGCACATTCCCAGCCACAGAGCTTCACTTCTTGCCAACCATCCGGAGGAACATTCTAGGCCAACATCGGTCTGGTTGGATGTCACACTCTGTCTCACATTTCGTGTACCAGAGTTCACCTGCAGTTGTGGTGACAATTATATAGAAGACTTTCACAACGAATGTCACAACATAGTCCTAAATGATCGGTCAAATCAATGTCACAAAACACAGCGAATAATAATCCTGACCATGGCCTGGGGTCATTCGTGGGGGAACATTTGATAACAATCAGACATACAGTTGACACCACTTCATGTTTTAAACTTTTGTTACCCAATACTGACTGGAAAATTTTAGACTTCAGTGAAGCAATGCAAATCCGATTATGTAGCCCGGCTTTTGTAATAAAGATTTTGCGTTTGCCACGGGGCTGATATCAGTTAATTGTTGTGCTGAATTTAACCTCTATGCCCGTCCATTACAGTCTATAAGTGGATACTATATAATTCACAGATTGTCTTACGTAAGCGGTTGTAAAGAGTAATACGAACTGTTAACCTCCCGTAGTATTGGTCTTCTTTCCTGCGAACCAAGTCAAGAATCATTAAAAATTCATATTTCGGTCAGTTCGTTACTGATCTAATTGTTTTACTCCACCACATTCATCTCGTGGCCACGATTCCGGGTAATTTAAAAATTCAAATTTTCAAACGATCGATCCACCGGAAGGGGTAGAAAAACTCGTCTCTGCTGCAAAATGAAGTATGGGGCATGCCAAGAATTATGGGCTTCATTTTATTTTTAAACTTTTGCATCGGTTCTCTAGCTACGGGAAAAAGTGTCAGTTGAATCGGAACTCATAAAACTGGTCAATTTTAACCGCATAAATTCATTTTAGCAGTACGTGTGACTTACTTTGGAGTGCATAAAAGAAACGATACTGCACATCTAATCCTGGTGTCATAAACTTTTATCAAAAGGTATTTGGTCGTTTCGGTGCTACGTGCAGCAATGAGACGAGGTTCATTAACAAACCCAAGAGCAAAGCGCACTTGAATCGATATAAGTTAGAAAAACAATACAAAACATTTGACTCTAGTTCAACGAACATTTTGATGTGTCGATACGGAAACTTATCCGCATAGGTATAGTTCAATCAATTTTCTTACCACAAATAGATATGAAGTCCGTAAGTTAATAAGTTGTAAATTCGATCAGATTTGGTGCATAGTCACATCGTCGGATCTGAACGACCGGCAGAGTTTGACAAATTCTGACCAGACTTCGGGTTGACTGTGGCAGCAGGGTTTGAATCCACGCAAGGAGGCTGCCCAAATCCCGAGGTAGCTTACGCTCTGCTCCAGCTGAGGTGCGAGGAAGCCGTTTAGTCAAACTAACATTTATTTTGATGATTTGGACCACCATACTTCATTGGTGGGCAAATAGATCAATAGGCGACATTACAATTCTGCTATTGATCATTTTCAAACAATCAATGCAATCCAGTTTCATCGCAAGACCTTAAAGCTAGACATATCCAGTTCTTTTATATATTACTAGAAATCTGGAAGTTTTTGAATGAACTAGCTCAGCCAACTGAATCACCGCGAGCGAAGACTTATAAACGAATCGATTTTCCCTCTTTATTAAGCCCTTAAAAAAATAACACAAGGTTCTCTTTTTCCCTTGTCCGTTGTTTCTTTTTCCTGTGGCTGACAATCCATGTCGTTCTTCTTACCGCTAGATTTTGATTGGCGTAAGTTCCACCGCTGCATGGGTTCGAATCCCGCCAAAGCAGAAGACTTCGCACAATTGGATCAATTTTCCATTTTCCAAATGTCCAAAATCAAACGTCTGATTCGAGTATTAATACGTTAGGTTTCAGATTCACCGACAAGACTTTGCATATGTGTTCATTCCAATCGGGCTGGACGATTTTCACGACAGCCAGACTGGACTACGATTCCGTTCCGAGTGAGCCAAGCAACGCGTATGTGCAATGTGTCCAATGTCCTGTGGATTATCGAAAAACAACGGGTATTGACTTTACTATACTTTCCGCAATGTAGATGTCTGTCAAAACAATCTACAATTCCTGACGCCACGGTAACCCAATGGAGTTTCATCCCCGAACAGTTGCTCAAAGATGGCAAACTGAAGCCTTTGACTACTAAACTATGGACATACCTGTTTATCCTAAACCGGGGCCGTGAAACCGAAGCCAAAAGCTGTCTTTTTGTAATCTAGTTGTCATAGCCGCCAACTCTAGCGGCTTCAGTCGGTCGCCTTGACTCTAGTTCAATCCACGTTCACAGTTCGTTGCGGTGGTACAACATCTCGGGCCTCACCCTGAACAACCATGATCAACGGATCAACATAACGACTCCCGACGGTACGCGTTGCAGGTTGGTGAACCCTTACACATTCCAGTCACTTTCTTCTTAGGCGGCCCGAAATTGGCAGTTGCTTCCCTCCTCGAGAATATTGGAGCTTTTTTTGAATTTTCATTAGGATGGGATTTAGTTCGAATTTAAGATCATCCGCCAGGCGGCAACCACGCCCAACTCACCACTATTAAACCACAGAAACAGTATACAACTATCTCATCTTTGGTAAAACCCAAAAACAGAGCGCATCCACCACGCCCAAACAAGAGTATGAACACAGGTAGGTCGAACATGAGTTGAAAAATAAGACCGCCTGGCTATTCATGTTTGCAGGGTATTCTGTATTACCTGGATCGAATAATCATGATCGATCATGCGAAGAAAGTTTTCGTTTAGGAAGGATCTGGATTTACATCAAAGTTGACCTTGAGTCAAGGTCCTTCAAACGCGCCACCTTAATCACTTGTTTTGTTACCTCGACATTAAAGCAGTGAACGGGAAATAGTACAATCACTTGGTATCACAATGTAAAGTTTATAGAACTGATTTCAAATTGTGTAATTTAACTTTTCAAGCTTTTTAAACTAAACAGAGCCACCAATTATATCACATTAAACGAATAGACTATGACAAGAGAATGTTCTTCATGGAGGAAATCAATCATATTCATAAGTGATCGCAAATTTACTTATATATAACATCGAAATATCACCGTGGAAGTTCTCTTCTCTAATCATGCGATAGATTATTACCACAATTTAATGTACCGTTGCCTGGATAGGCTTGACTAATATTCAAACGCCCAGAATTCACCAGCAGTATGAATTAGTCGCCTAGAAAAGCGGCAAGTATAATTTTCCTGTTCAATAGTTGACAAGGTTGATCATCGTAATCTAAAGATCCGTGAATTTTCTTGACGAATAAAGGTCACGTGGTGACGACTTGAAAAAACACTCACAAAAATAAGCATTTCTAGAATGAAATTCCCCGACAATGTTATCCCGCTAATTTTCATCCCGTCCAAGTTGTTCACACACACACACACACACGAACAAAATTAGAAACTCATTACCAACGGGCTAAAAGTGAATGGACTTCGGATACAGGGGAATTTCATTGTTAAGGTAACGGTGGTATTCGATTCAGTCTAAGAAGACAGCCAATGTAAATAGCGGTAGTGTCGTCCGGAGAAGCTCTGCGAATCACTGTACCAGAATTTGTTAAACGCATTTGATCGAGCAGTGTGGATTTCATTCAACTCTACGATTTTTGGATAAGAATACACTTTTAAAGAGAGAAGGTTTGCTTCACGGAAAATCTTACCCCTATCCCAATGAATATTGAGCCTGACAAAAAAATTATTCCTTGTCAGAGAGTGATAATTAAAGGAGGTACTTAAACCGTGGATTCCGAATTATAAACACCGGGGATTGCAACAAGAAGTAAAGTTCACTTTGGATCAGCTGATTACCATATGGAAATGACCGAAATATTGCTGAACGATACTGGTCAACCCATCGGCGATCACTATTTATTGATGTTGCATCCCCACCAATACAAGCTCTAAGTAGTTGTGCATCATGGTTGAGATATGCATTGGATAGACCGAAACAGGATATCAACAGAATCCCCAAATCATCTGGTTACTAGTTAACTCTGACGAATAAAGCGTATTATCTAGAAGATTCACCAGTACTTGTCGAATAAAAGGAATACAAACTTTAGTACTAACTGCTATATACTGGTTATTTGAACAGAAATTGCCCAGACCACGTTTGCCGTATGATTTTCGACAAGGAGCGCATATATGTATACAAGCATTATATGTATATATATACTGTAAGTAGTATTTGAATGAGTGAACAAAACATACATATATGCATTAGATCTGATGATATGACTCGATTCTGAGCGATTGCAGTAAACAATGGTCCGAATCACTCGATCGACCATTTCGGACTTGGATGAACTAACTATCTATTAAATCAGGACTAATGAGTTATATGCAAATAGGTCATTCTCTGGTCTTTATCAAATATATATACATATATATATATATATATATATATGTGACGCATACACAGTTTATTGTTGAAAAAAATTGCCTAATCATATGCTGCCATTTGAAATTGTGCTGTTCGAGTTAAACAAACGACGAATTCTACCCTTGCCACTTGTCGCGAATGTCCGTTTGTTTTTTCCCATGTATGCAACTGAAGTTAGAATGTTTGTACAAGAATGAAACCAGGAATTTCGAGACGGTAAAACAATGCAACATATGGATCATCCTAGATTTGCAGTTCGCAACGCGTTGTCTTGTGACAAAAGCCCTCGGAACGCATCTTGTTCGGTATTTGGTAGAAGAAGAAAAAATGTATCCACTATTTTCTCCACTTGCTGTCTTGTCAGTTGCATGTATACAAGGGTGTGTATGTTTTTGTCGGACTGACTGTACGTGTACGGATAATGAACAACTCGAATTGTGTACCGAGGGATGTTAGTCAGGAAACAGATAAGTAGAAACTTATAACTTCCATTAGATGGTAACGATATTTCTATCGTTCTTTCTGAACAAACAGCCCTCATTCCGTGGACGGAGGTGTAACGAAAGAAAATTTTGTAGTTAATACCAGTTCCATACACGTGTCTATCTGCACACACAAAATTCATCATCCGAAAGAATGGTCGATACTCAACGCCCAAACTGCTAAGTCGATGCGATTAATCATCTCGTGTGGAGTGCATCTCGATGAATCGGTTCGCTTAGCCTGAATAGGTATTGTGCCCGGGGCAAGAAACCCAGGTTTTCATACGTTCTGTGGTGCAAATCCTGACAGCAGTCTTGCTGGATGATTTGAACTTCCGTCTCTCGTTCTCTCTTTCTGTGTTCTTCTTCGTCTTCTTCTTCTTGTCTCGTCGTTGTCATTATCATCCACAAGAAACCCGATTGATCATCATCAAGCACACATCCCATTCTAGCCTAAACAAAAGCGTTCAATTTACGTGCCTCTAATCTCTCGCTGACCATTTTGCTAGCCATAGAATATCCTGTGGCATATTCGATCGAAATTGTGGTCAGACAAACTAATACACATAATCTAACACACACTTTCAAGTGACGAGTGGTGCTTTTAATTAAGATCATGGATCGTCCAAAGGTTCACGTTCCAATCGATTGTTCCGTGTAATATGAAAATGAATCTTTGTTAAATATCAAGCAATTTAGTAAAACGATTAACTTTATTCTTCTTGCCGGGAGATTAGTGAAAAAGCTCCATGGAAACTCAACAAATTCGCTCTATAATTCTTGCGGTCTACGTGCCGCGTGAAGTTGTTTCCTTCGCATAACGATTCCTAATTGATGATATCCTTTGGAATTCAACATAGAATGCCCTCATACTCGTTCGCAAGGTTTGGAAAGTGAACTTTCTTTGATTTATGTTATCTCTTGCAAATGACAATTACTCGTGTGCTGTTCAGTATCTAGTCCACCTTCGTGTGTGTCCAGAATCAACCTGGTGTGGAATGTTACGGCTCTCATAGTTCGAATTCAATCAGAATTTGCCGGTCTCTAGTTTGGTCCATTCTGCTGATACCTCAAACTAATTATCTAGTTCAGTCAAATAAATGACTCCGTAGAGAATTCCAAAGGGAAATTTGAACCAACCATTGAAATTTCCTTCCTTACGGGCCATCTACTCATTACTAACTACCTTCTCTAGAACAAACCTCGTTTGTTTTATTGTTTCATTTGGTATGTATCATTCTCATTACATGAACTCTCGTGGGTTTACCGCTGGTTGGGCTGTTTGACGCCTTTTGTCATTCACGTGATATACGATCAGAAAGCGGAGTAACAGGGCTCGAAATGAACACTGTTGAGGTTTGATTTATTGTACACAGTTATTTTGTTCCAAATAGTACCATAACAGTTTGGATCCGTCTTTGTTTTGATTTTGGGTCATTTTGGTGGCAACGCGTTGCTTAAACATTCGCTCAAGGGGCTTACAGACTCCGATGGCTCTGGATGCCTTTGGCTAACTTTTGTGCTCATTTCTTCAGGATAGGAAATGGCGCTTAACCGACCGGCGGTGTTCAGAACTGATGTAACCACGATATGCCGCTCAATTAGGCGACGAAATAATTTGACCCTTGACTGGTTAAGTAATGTATATTATTGCAAGTCATGTCACAAACCGAAATAACACGTTGATGTCTGGAGAAGTTACTAAAAGTGTTAAAACCGTATTACAAACGTCAACTCTGACGGTCCTGATTAGAATGTGCTCTTATTTCACGCCTAATTTGGATGTCAATAATACTGAAAATTTCACTGATCAGACTATGCAAAAAACTGTGTTCGAGCAATAACACGCAGATGGAACTCCACGGTCGCTGGCTTCATTGGACTCCGTGAAATTGTTTGGTCTTTGATTTGAGATGATCGAAAAATGCAACAATTAAGACACCAGGCATCGATTTATGAAAGTCTTACATCTAAATACTATCCTGTAGAACAGGTGTTCCGGTTAAAGACTTCAATTCTGATATGTTTATAACACTTCCAGCTCGATTACTTCGATCTGGACAGCCGAACGTTATCTCGACCATATCCGAGCCAGAGACAATGATGAACAACAGATGATGCGGACCAAGAGACAGCTAATACCATGCAAAAAACCGCCTGTTTCACTTTCCAGTCTTCCTCCGCTTCTTTGTATCTGTTCAGGTGTAGTCCTGATGGCATTTGACTTGTACACACATTTCTCTCAAATATGATACTAAACGATGAACGTGAGGCATCATAGGACTTTGGAGCTTCGCAGCATTTTCATGCCACTGGATTATTATAGAATAAGGATTTAAAAAAAGAAAGAAAATCACAAGTTTTGGGGGCGAGATGCGTCAAATGTGACGAAATTTAGCTCATGAACTAAGAAAACCACGACAGTTCATCGTTATGAATTTCTATGTCGATTGGGTTTATCCTGAATTCATAAAACGCCCTCGAATTCTGTCTTTCGTTAAAATCGACTATCTGATTGTTTCGTGATGTCCAAAGGTAAATGTGAATTTTCGAAACCAAACAAGCCAATCGGGTCGAGTGCGACTCGAGGTTACTTGATTTGCAAGACGACACCTCTCGATTGATTCCGCAAAATAGCCATCTACAACCCAATTTGGTGGTAAATGTATCAATATTTGTTATGCAATTCAAGTCAATTAACTTTTTTTGCATAGCCCGACTAAGATATTTAGAAACCGCGTTGTAAGTAAACATTAGCATCATCACGACCAATTGCAAGCACGAATAAGCCGGAATAACCAGTATGATGTAGTAATTTTCATTTAGTTGACACGAAATCAAACAGTGCGAAGATCCGTACGAGCATTGGTACTACCATCTGCATTAGCACTGCGGACAAGGAACGAATACGAAACCATCGATAATTGACATCTCTTGCGCACCATCCTTGGACAATTCTCGCCCCGACGTCTAACATTAGTAAAAACCCAAACCCATTAGTGCTCCAAAATTTTGTTATCAGATCCGAATGTTTTCACTTTCAGTGATGATTTTTCCCCTAACCGTGAAATAGTCTGTCAACCATATTAGGACAGCAAAATCCAAAAATAAAACAGTCCGGAATATTTTCTCACAACCCGATAGACATTGCAATCCGTCCGACAAAATGGTTTGGGCAATCTCTAGGCCATGGGAATCGATCAGGTAGGTATCCGCTGCATCTCACAGTGCACCTATGAACAAACTAATTGACACCTCTGTTCACCCCCCCCCCTCCCCAAATGTAGCCCAACTAGTGAAGTGTGAAAATGGAGACTAACATGGACTTGGTACTAACACCCAATCCGCACTTGATACATCAACATTCACTATGGACAGCTAACACTGGTAGGACGACTTCGGAAATTCCAACCGTTCGCTCCATGGTGTTGGTTTCATTGTCAAATTCTGCTTCGTACTACTAATGAGCAGTAAAACGTAACCGAGGTAACAGACTCAGCCATGCTGGAATTATGACTGAAGGGGACATCGCGCTGTCGGTGTCACCTCGACTGCTGATGAAATGTTTACGAACCTCAAGAAACGGCCAAAAGCATCTTCTTAGATGTTTACTGAAAGAAATGCAGCCTTTTGAGACTCATTCAGCAGTATAACTTTATTTCCTATTTGAAGCAAATAAGAAATAAATTATCTGACGTTATACCTTCAGTCAATTAGTTGATGGTATGTCTAAATGTGACAAAGGAAAAATGGGAAAGCATTTTATGCAAAGTAGCATACATCCAAAAAAATCGTTGGTAGACCTCAAAGAAGAGGATAGCTGTTACAGTTTCTCGGGTTTTGTGACATTTAGACAGGTACGCGTCTCAAAGAGGGGATTGACCTGTTTTAGTGACGTTTGATTTGATTCCAGTTCACATCATTTTCACCTAAGTGGTTCTGCCGACCGAGTGAGACGTGATCACCCGCGAGCTTTTAATCGGTCCAGAATAGCTGTAGACTGCTCCATTTACCTTTCGCATTTCCACTTACATATTATGTATTGTTATTGTATTCGAAGTATGCCAATTTTGTGTCTGGTTGGTCTGTCTTGCCAGTTATAAAAAAACTAATTACCGTTTCCATCCTTCACTCGAAATATCATATACGCAGTGCGAGTTACTACAAAATATTGGTCACAGTGACCACCACCGGTGTATGGTCGACACCACCTTAGCCGCACATTAAACAGTGGAAACCAAAATGATGAATCCCGCCATTATGAGCAAATGAATCCTCATTTCGACATCTGACTACTGCAACAATTCGCACTTTTAAACTATTAATGTTCGTCAACTATCGTTCAGCCGCCATCTCCTGGATCGGAAATTTTACCCCTGAACAACAGCATTTGTTGAGTTGATCATCTGTGTCCATCTATGAAAATACTAGAAGGCGAAATGGTTTTCTTGTTATAGAAACACTGAATCAACCAACTGCAGCCTGCAACAAACACGTCTAATAACGCCCCCAGTCGGATCGCAGAATCCTTTCCTGTTTTGTCTATCTTTTCTCATTTAGTTTTTCTATCAGAGACAACTATCACAAATTCCATTTCCAAAGCTTCCTAAAATGTGCATTTTTATGTAGTCTCCTATTTTTATCGTACTGCTTCTCACTCGCTTTATAAGATATCAAACAAGCAGGCACATTGGCTAGTTAAAAATTGCACATAAGGTCAAACTGATTCTATGGACCAATGACAACGGACAGTGATGAAAAAACGAAAATTAATCCTTTGCTACTGAAATTGTTGTCGGTAGTTAAAAATGGTGGAATTCACTAAGGCTTAGAGGTAACATTCTCCAAGACCCTATTGTATCCATAAAAATAATCGATCGTGAGACATTCCAAGAGAGGTAAAGTGAATAACCTGGGGCATCGGCGACCTGGAAAGGCAACAGCCGAACCAGGCCACATATACAATTGAGCCTATGCGCCAATGAAAGGGTGCTATAGCCTGAACGCACCTTTAGTGCGCCCGCACACCAACCAGCGCACTTAATATGTATGTTTGAACAACATCACACCGTGTGGTTGTGCGAAGGCTAGAAGAAAGATAGAGGCACTCTGGCTCATAGGATAACGGACTGAGACCAACATTGTGAGTATTGTAGTTGTGGTAAGAGCACGTATGCACCTACAAGCGAGATGAAACGAAAAACTAAGTTCTCAGCTCTACAGAATGCAATTTAACCACCGATCAGTAAGCAGTTCAGATATCACGTGATCATAAGTTGTTGTAATTAAAACTTAGGCTCGTACGTCAGGAGACCGAGCGTCACTATGACGTTACTAGTGCAGTGGACTGAACAATCACATGAACTATTAAGCCAAGCATTATGAGTGGGTCCGGGGTGATCGAGGTTAAAAACTGACTGAAAGTGAAAAGTCACCGTTTATATGTGGGCAATGACTATGCAAAGACCGTACAAACGACATTCATCATGCACCTGGATGATTTACTTCACATTATCTAAACTGTCGAAAGTTTTCGTCTTATCGTCACAATATATATATATATATCACCAGCTTCGAAACAAGTATGATACGAACACGAATAGAGATAAGTAAAAATGTGAAAGAACGGGATGCAAGAGATGGGAAGTAACAGACAAAAAGGGCGTCTCTGTGTGCTCTCACCGCACATATTTTCGATGTTCATTCGATTTATGTGATGGTTTTTACAGGTCGGCCTTTCTGCGAGCAGACCGTACAGCATTCGCGCCACTGGCCTCAATTATCAGCAATATCTCTCAGCGTCTCTAACCACCCACAATCATGCTCTCTTGGGCTTCAACCAGGAATCAGAGAAGTACTAACCGATACCAAAGCCGAAGCTAACTTCTTTATACCCGTAAGCCAAATCACTGTATGACCGTCGTGAGGGTTCTTCAGTCCTACCCGGCACGTGTAAAAAGGAGAACCAAAAGGCAAACGATGAACAGGCATACGTAAGACGTGTCCAAACTGCCGAAGGCCCTATAGTCAATGCCTCAGTCAGAACGGCTGTGTGCACCCAAAGCACGACGACGCACCTCGTCGCTGACCATCCGATGTTCCCACCAGATTCGAGCAATGCTTCGGAGATATCGGTGGTCGAATACTGAAATTTGCCAGCGCGGCTAGACTAACACTAGCACATGCAAATGAGAACACTACTAACCGTGGCGTTGCACACCCTTCCCTAAAGGCAAAGCCGGAGGTCATGGCTATGATAAAGTGTCTCCGGCTTATAAAAGCAGCTCTGGCTTTCGCAATTTTTCACGTGGCCTCTAAATACCACCGTCAACTGTAATCAAACTCTCAAGGGATTTGAAGTCGTTGATCTTTTCTGATTGGCCACCACAATGGTCAAACAGACAAACTCTTGCCAGTCTTGCAGAAGTACCTTGAACTTTAAAGGTGAAAGCAACATGGACTAGTTAAATAGCTCAATTGCCAAACGGTTCAACGAGTGTTGAATTGTCTGCGCATTGTCGCTCAGCGTGAGGGCAGCGGATGTCATCATCATCATTATCGTTCAGCGTTAAACAGCAAGGCAAGCCTCACTGACCGCTGCCTTTCCCCAGAGTTACACGTTTATATAAAAAGAGTGAATATCCAAGATGAAACAGGAGTCAACCTGTAAAGGCGGGAAAAGACAACAATGCTACAGCCAAAACACGAGACAGTCTAACTGTACAACGCACGCGATTTCAATCAGTCTGATTCAATAGA